>MU780624.1:46476-70250 GCA_026770625.1 Nicotiana glauca
CCCCCCCCCCCCCACCCCTCCAAGGTTAGGCACGATACTTACCTAAAAGAAGACAAACTGATACTCTAAAATGAACCTCTGGAGTGAAAAGACCTCCGGACGGCTAAAATCTAACCAAAATAACTTTAAAGCACAAATAAAAATCATAAGAAACTATTCGGGATCGTAAAGTCTCAATCTTTATCAAATTCTAAAAATAGGTCCAAAAGTCGACCCTGGGCCACCACCTCGAAACCCGACAAAAGCCGTATACTCATTCCGATGCGAGTTCAACCACACAAAATTTATCAAATTCCGATATCATTTGGTCCCTCAAATCATGATTTTTCATTTTTAAAATTTTCTTCAAAAACCAACATTTTTCTCAACCTAAAACACAAATTAAATGATAAAAATGAAGATAAAATCATTAAATACACATTAAATACTAGGTGAAGAATACTTACCCAATCGAATTGCTTGAAAACCCCACAAAGAATAGCTCAAAACTGATCTTTACAAGTCAAAATACGATAAAAACGACCTAACCCTCGATTTAGAAGATATATATTCTGCCCAAGCCAAAACTCGTGCCGAAACCTATCAAGCCAAGCGGGAATGATGCCAAATTTTGCATACAAGTCCCAAAAGACATAACAGAGCTGTTCCAACTCTCGGAATCGCATTTCGATACCGATATCACAAAAGTCAACTATGGGTCAAACTTCTCCATTTCCCAAAACTTCAACTTTCCAATTTTTGCCAAAATGCTTCAAATTACCTTACGGACCTCCAAATCCAAATCCGGTCTAAGGGTCAAACTTCTCCATTTTCTAAAACTTCAACTTTCCAATTTTTTCCAAAATGCTTCAACTTACCCTACGGACTTCCATATCCAAATTCGTACATACGTGTAATGACCAGACCCGTCATTACGGGAGTTACCGCCCCATTTTCCCCGTTTTATGCTTCTATATGTTTCATTATATTTGTTTGAAGAATTTGAAGTAATTCGGATAGAGTTCGGTTAGAAATGAGACAATAAGTCTCTTTATTGGAAGGTTAGTTTGGAAAAGTCAACCGAATGTTGACTTATGTGTTAGAAGGCTCGGAATGGATTTTCGATGATTCGACTAGTTTCGGGGGATGAAATGTGACTTAGGAGCGCAATCAGAATTGAATTTGGAGGTCCGGTGTAGAATTAGGCTTGAATTGGCTAATGTTGGATTTTGGCGAATTCCAATTGATAGGTGAGATTTTGATCCGAGGGTCAGAATGGAATTCCGAGAGTTGCAGTAGCTTCGTTAGCTAATTTTGGATATGTCTGCAAATTTTCAGGTCATTCGGACGTTGTTTGGTCAGGTTTTTGATTGAATGTGCATTTCGGAAGTTTTAGTTTAACTTAGGCTTGAATCCGTGGTAATTCGATGATTTTGGTGTTTATGATAGTGCTTTTATGTTACGAGAACGTTTGAATGAAGTAATAGAACATATATGTGCATTTGGTTGAGGTCCCGAGGGCCTCGGGGTGATTTTGGATGGTTAAACGGGAATTTTTGAAGTTTGCTGCAGGTCTGCAATTTGAAGCTCCTGGTATTTCCGCATCTGCGGAAAAAGGACCGCAGGAGCGGTTCCGCAGATGCGGCTGATTGATCGCATAAGCGGTCCCGGAGAGGGGCTGGCATATTCCGCAAAAGCGGGAAAATAACCGCAGGAGCGGATGTTGGAAAATCGCAGAAGAAGATTTTTGGTCGCAAAAGTGATTTTTGGGAGGTTTAGTAATAACCGCAAAAGCGGTCAAAAGACCGCAGAAGCGGTCCCGCATAAGCAGTGACTGGACCGCAGAAGCGAAAAATGCTAAGGGTTTAATGAAACAGTGGTTTCGAATTTCAGAAGTTAGAAAACATTTTGGGACTTCNCGATGAGACGAGGATTCCGTTGACGTGATTTTCAGAATTTTTCAAGAAGTGGGCCCGGCGCTCGGGTTTTACCAACTTCGTGAATTTTAATACTTTTCGAGTATTTTTGATTGGGTTATGTATATTTAACGCATATTTATGTATTCGTTGTGATTTTGACTAGATTCGATGCGCGAGGAGGTCGATACAAAAGGAAAAGGCATTGCGGACCATTCTACGGCTGGTTAGAGGTGAGTAGTTGGTGTATATGATGGCCTGAGGGTTTGAAACACCGGCTTATCACATTGTCACGTTATTATAGGGTGTGACTCGCACCCCATGGCAGGTGCGGGATTGGTTATGACTGGGGATTGTGACTTGGTCCATCCCGAACCAGCATGTTTCTATATTGGCGACTGATACGCACCCTGTATTGAATATATCTGGGCTTATTGCCGTGTTTGGGGCCTTTTGCCGATCTGTAGCATCCTTAGATGATGAATATCATTCTGATAGCATGCTTTGTATAATCATTGATCTCAGTCCTGTGTTTAATCACTGTTATGAAATGCTAATTCACTTTTCCGGAAGTTAAATATCTAAAGTATATTCTTCTTAATAAATTGGAAATTGGGAAATTAATTGAATCTGTTACGTGACTCATATGCATATTGTGGACTGAGTATGGATCGGCCTGCACGCCGCAGCGAATGTTATGATTATATTGTGCTTGGGCTGAAGGAGCCCCTCCGGAGTCAGTACACACCCCCAGTGAGTGCCGTCGACGTTAAATGGATCGGGCTGTACGCCACAGCGTGTTCATGTGCGTTGCATTGCATCCTTGCATTATACTTGACTGATGTACTTGATGTTGCTTTGCTGTTGGTTCGTAGTTAAGGTGTCGGACTATTAGTTTTAGCTTTACTTTGTGGAATTTCGTGGATTTCTTATCTTCAAACATTTTATATGCTTATTACTCACTGAGTTGGTAGTACTCACCCCTACTCCCTGCACCTTGTGTGCAGATTTAGGTGCACCGGAGGCTTAGCTAAGCAGTCGTTATTTGCCAGAGCTTATCAGAGTTGTTAGGTAGCTGCTTGACGTTCGCAGGACCTGACTACTCTTCCTATTTCAGTTTTATTTATATATACACATTTCCAGACTTGAGTATTTTCGTTCAGATATTGTTATTCAGTTTGTTTTAGAGGCTCTAGACTCGTGACCCCAGATCTTTTGGGAGTATTTTTATCAGACTTCGTATTTCTCAGTATTATTCTTCTATAAATATTAGATTATTATTCTAAGACTATTATATTCTCCTTAAATTATCGGTTTTGAAATTTATTGTTGAATTGGGAGCGACTGTTGGTCAGGCTTGCCTAGCTTTAGGGTTGGGCGCCATCACGACTGGGTTTGGGTTGTGACAAGTTGGTATCAGAGCCTAGGTTACAAGGCCTCGCGAGTCATGAGCCGGTTTAGTAGAGTCTCGCGGATCGGTACATAGACGTCCGTATCTATCCTGGGGAGGCTACAGAACCTTTAGGAAACACTTCACTTTCTTGAAACTCATATCGTACGGCTTGTTATTATGAAAACTAAATTTTCGTATTCTATTCTCTCGCAGATGGCGAGAACCCGTGCTAACGGATGTGGCGGATGACCACCAGTGCCACCTAAAGGCCGTGGTCGCGGTAGAGGCAGGGCAGCAGGGACAGCACCTGCTGACCCACCAGTTGACCAGGCTCAGGGTCAAATTCCAGCTGTAGATGCTCCAGCAGCACCTGTTAGGCACCGGCAGTGCCCATCGTGATTCCTGGTCTCCAGGAGGCTTTGGCTCAGATCCTGTCCGTCTGTACTGGCCTGGCTCAGGCAGTTTCAGCCACTACAGCGGCGGCTACTTCTCAGACCGGGGGTGGTCATTAGACCCCCGATGCTCGCGCACCCGAGCAGGTTGTTCAGGGCTTACAGACACCTGAGGTAGCTCCAGTTCAGCCAGTTCAGCCAGTTGCACCAGTTGTTCTAGTTGCACCAATTACGCCAGTCGCACCAGCTCCAGCTCATGTGGTTCCAGCTATGCCGGATGACGAGCAGCGTCGGTTGGAGAGGTTTGGTAGGCTCCAGCCTCCGACATTCAGTGGTGTTGAGGGCGAGGATGCCCATGGTTTTCTGGATAAGTGCTAGCGTATGCTTCGTACTGCGGGTATTCTGGAGTCTAGTGGAGTGGCTTTTACTACCTTCTAGTTCACAGGGCCTGCATTTACTTGGTGGGAGGAGTTCGAGAGGCGTAGGCCTATTGGAGCAGCGCCCCTCACGTGGCAGCAGTTCTCCACGGTATTCTTGGAGAAGTATGTACCCAGTCTCACATGGAGGAGCTGTGTCGTCAGTTCGAGTGGTTGACTCAGGGAGATATGACAATGACTCAGTATGAGTTAAGGTTTACATAGTTAGCTCGGCATGCTACTTGGATGATCCCGACAGATCGCGAGAGGATTAGGAGGTTTATGGATGGTCTAAACTATCCGATCCGCATATTGATGACTAGAGAGAGGGCTATAGCAGTTACATTTGAGGAGGTAGTTGATGCGGCTCATCATATTGAGACAGATCGTCGTCGGGAGCGTGAGGATAGGGAGGCTAAGAGGCCTCGAGGTTTAGGTAGTTTCACTGGTGCTCCGTCTAGGGGCCAGTTCCAGCGCAGCAGAGGTCGTTCCTTCAGACCTCCTCAGTCAGGTCGTTCAGAGTCCAGTGGGGCTTCGTCAGGCCGTGGTCATCAGGGTCATCAGCAGAGCCATCCTGCACTGAGTGCCCTTCCAGCTCAAAGCTCTGCTCCTGCTTCTTCAGCCTAGGGTTCATCTGCAGCGAGGGGTTCCCATCAGTCCCCTTCTCCAGCTCCAGGTCGTTGCTACGAGTGCGGTGAGTTAGGTCATATGAGGAGACAGCGTCCCCGGTGCCGTAGTAGACAGTCTCAGCAGAGGGATCAGCCCTCATCTTCTGCTCCTGTTTCTTCAGCACCTACTCGGTCAGCTAGGAGTGGAGGCCAGGTAGCCAGAGGTCGTCCCAGGGGCGAGGACTGTACTGGCGGAGGTCAGGCTTGATTCTATGCTCTTCCAGATAGGAAGGATGCCAATGCATCAGATGAAGTCATCATATGTATTATCTCAGTCAGCCACAGGGATGCCTCTATCTTATTTGATCCCGGATCTACCTACTCCTATGTATCTTCATATTTTGCTCATCATTTGGGTACAACCCTTGGTTGCCTTGCCTTGCCTGTGCATGTATCTACCCCAGTGGGTGATACTGTTATTTTGCATCACGTATACCGATCCTGTCTTGTTACTATTGGGGGTCTGGAGACCCGAGTTGACTTGTTATTATTGGGCATGGTGGATTTCGACGTGATTCTAGGTATGGATTGGTTATCTCCGTACCATGCTATTCTGGACTGTCATGCCAAGATAGTTACGTTGGCTATTCCGAGTATTCCGAGGATCGAGTGGCGAGGCATGACTGACTATGTACCCAGTAGGGTAATTTCCTTCCTAAAAGCCCATCATATGGTTGGGAAGGGGTGTTTATCATATTTAGCATTTGTGAGAGATGTTGGAGCTGAGACTCCTAGTATTGATTATGTGTCCTGTTGTGAGGGACTTCCCAGATGTGTTTCTAGCAGACCTGCCGGGCATGCCGCCGGATAGGGATATTGACTTTGGTATCGATTTGGTGCTGGACACTCAGCCCATCTCTATTCCTCCTTATTGTATGGCACCAGCTGAGTTAAAGGAGTTGAAGGAGCAACTTCAGGAACTCCTACATAAGGGGTTCATTCGCCCGAGTGTGTCACTGTGGGGTGCATCGGTGTTGTTCGTCAAGAAGAAAGATGTCTCAATGAGGATGTGTATTTATTACAGGTAGTTGAACAAGGTAACGGTGAAGATCAAGTATCCTTTACCACGCATTGATGATTTGTTTGATCAGCTCCAAGGACCAACGGTGTTCTCGAAGATTGATCTTCGTTCAGGCTATCACCAGCTGAAGATTCGAGATTCTGATGTTATGAAGACGGCTTTCAGGACGAGATATGGGCACTACAAATTTCTAGTGATGTCCTTCGAGCTGACTAATGCCCCAGCCGCGTTCATGCACTTGATGAACAGTGTATTTTGACCATATCTGGATTCTTTTGTCATCGTGTTTATTGATGATATCCTGGTGTACTCGTGTAGCCAGGAGGAGCACACGCAACACTTGAGGGTGGTATTGCAGAGATTGAGAGAGGAGAAGCTTTATTCGATGTTTTCTAAGTGTGAGTTCTGGCTTAGTACTGTGACTTTTCTGGGACACGTGGTGTCTAGTGATGGTATTCAGGTTGACCCAAAGAAGATAGAGGCGGTGCAAAGTTGGCCTAGACTGTCTTCTGCTATGGAGATCCGGAGTTTTCTTTGTTTGGCAGGGTATTATTGCCGGTTTGTCCAGGGATTTTCATCTATTGCTTCGTCCTTGACCAGGTTAACGCAGAAGGGTGCACCGTTCGTATGGTCGGATGAGTGCGAGGTGAGCTTTCAGAAGCTCAATACAGCTTTGACCACAACTCCAGTGTTAGTCTTTCCATCAGTTTCAGGTTCTTATACCGTGTATTGTGATGCATCGAGAGTTGGGATAGGTTGTGTGTTGATGCAGGAGGGTAGATTCATTGCTTATGCTTCGCATCAGTTGAAGCCTCATGAGAAGAACTACCCTGTTCATGATTTAGAATTGGCTGCCATAATTCATGCCTTGAAGATTTGGAGGCACTATTTGTATGGCGTGTCCTGCGAGGTATATACTGATCATCACAGTCTCCAGTACTTGTTTAAATAGAAGGATCTAAATTTGAGTCAGCAGAGGTGGTTTGAGTTACTCAAGGATTATGACATTACCATTTTATATCATCCGGGGAAGGCCAATGTAGTGGCCGATGCTTTGAGCCGAAAGGCAGTTAGTATGGGCAGCCTGGCGTATATTCCAGTTGGGGAGAGACCCTTTGCAGTTGATGTTCAGGCTTTGGCCAATCAGTTAGTGATGTTAGATATTTCAGAGCCTAGCCGGGTGTTGGCTTGTGTTGTTTCTCGGTCTTAATTATATGATCACATTCGTGAGCGCCAGTATGATGATCCACATTTGCTTGTCCTTAAGGACAGAGTTCAGCATGATGATGCCAGGGATGTTACTATTGATAGTGTTGGTGTGTTGAGGATGCAGGGCCGGATTTGCGTGCCCAATGTGGATGGGCTACGAGAGTTGATATTGGAGGAGGCCCATAGCTCGCGGTATTCTATCCATCCAAGTGCCGCGCAGATGTACCAGCTGTCATACCTCCTTTTTACCGCTATATTACTCTACCCCGGGAAAGCATATAATAAAGGAAGGAGTTTTTCCACTTAAAGGACAGTTGGAACGGGATTTATTTATTTAGATTCAGAGTCGTCACTTGGGAGATTAATGGTTTTCCAAGTCACCGGTTGAATCCCGAACCGAGGAAATATGACTCTGTTAATAGTCCGCGAACCAAAAATCCGGATAAGGAATTCTGTTAACCCGGGAGAAGGTGTTAGGCACTCCCGAATTCTGTGGTTCTAACACGGTCGCTCAACTGTTGTATTTGATTTTATCTGATTTTAATATATGTTCTACTTTTATGTGCCTTTATCAATATTTCGCATTATTATTTAATTTTTACAAGAATTGCAACGTCGTGAAAATGTATTCCGGACCACACCGTACCAGTACGCCTATGGCCTTTAACACATTTCGACTTCGTTGAGATTTAGAATTGGGTCACATAAATGCACACCCGTACTTAATAAGGTATATTATTATAAATCGCACCTAAAGCATCTACGTCTAGGTTAACTTTGGAAAAGACCGTGAAATTTGCTAAACGGTCCTTCCAAGTCTAGAAATTTACAAGCAATTATTGAGGGCCCCGAAATTGTGTATTTGATTTGGCGAGGCTCATCTCATTTTATTATCAAAGCTTATACCTGAAGAAACTAAATTTTCTATCGATTTTGTATCTAAAAGGAAAGAAAATTCTAGTTACTTATTTCAAAATTATTTGCATTGTTTTTATTATTTAAACTCTTATTCCATTGATCAATTATTAAAAGGAATGAACTTAATTATGCAAGTATTGAATTACTAAATGGAAAATACGGGCTACATTTTGTAGTCCAAACTCAACTAACGAGTTGGACCATCAATGACCAAACAGCCCAGTGAACCAAGCCTCATGACTGTTGATTTTCTTTCGTTTAAACCATTAAAATGCCTGGGATCGAATCCAAAAGGGTGAGATACATTCCGAATGGCATTCATTAAAGCCAATAACCACTGAAATACATACATTCAAACTTAACCAATCATATGCTTATTTGTGACAAATGGAAAACGTTATTGAAAACTGATATTTACAGCAATTTACATATGCTAATAGCTTGTTAATGGTGAGTGAAAATTATTAAACTAACTCGTAAGTAAACAATTCAAACAAACCTACACTCGAGTGCGTAATTCAGATCGTCAATTAACCAAAGATTTTTAAACTGAATCAAGTTAACTTAAACAAGTATTGCTATCCAAACTTATATATTTTTAATACGAATATCACCTAAATCCAGTCCTATTATTAGACATCATGATTGAAACTAAATTACACAATCCTAATCAGTTATTTAATCCATCTTCAGTCACAGGAACAACATCTAGGGAACAAAACTTCATATATGAACACAAAAATAGAAATCAAGTAAACTCAATCAACTGTTTTGTATATGTTTCTTCATTTGATTTTTCCAAGTCAAATTCTCATTGATCCTTCACAATATATACAAGGTCATAGAGAGTACCTGGGCACAGAAACACAGCAAGAGGAAAAAGGATCAGCAGCAACTAAAGCAACAGATAAGGTGATTCAAACAAGCAACTCTTTGAGTTAAACAACAACAACAATAAACAACCCAGGAGATTGAAAATAATCCAGAAATATTTGAATCCACATGAGGATCACCAAATCCAACTTTAAACCCACACTTAAACCAACAGACTTCACAATCTAAGTTCAAAGTTGAATTTCAAGCCATTTTCTCAATTCAAATAACTAGAAAATTGATCTAAAAGGAAGGATGATTTCAGATTCTGAAGTATAAAGTCAATGAATTAGGATTTTTCAGAAATTTTCCTACTGATTGTTGGACTATTTTTGGATTTTTTGGAAACAATATCAGATTTGAAAGAAGAATATAGATCCAGAATGTTAATTCCAGATCTGTTATTGGGCAGATATTTTTTAGGAATTTTTAGGGTTCAAAAAACTTCTTAATTAGGCAGAATTACTGCCTATTTATAGGAACAAATGGGAGAGAATTTCAAATTTTTATTTTACATATTAGTCCTTATATTATTTTAATTTTAGACCTCTAATTTCTAACTTGTTGCACAAGTAAGTGCAATTATTTACTTAAGATATACACTACAGCCCATTCTAGAAGGTTCTATCCCTTTACAATCCCAATTCTACCCTTACTTCCTTTTAATATTTACTATTTTTAATAATCCTGCCATCTTCTTATGCCCAAAGTACCCCTTAAGTTCCCTGAAATTACTACCAGCCTATTTAAAGTTCCAACAATGCCCTCACTTCATACTTAGATTTACCCCTATTACCTTAAAACCAAACCCAACCCGTGAATTGTTATTCTGTAATTCGTATAAGCTAATTACTAATTTTATTGATTAAACCAGTATTGATTTTCAGCTATAACCAATCAAACTTCTATAATCGACTGTATCTAACTAAATCTAGAAATCGATTCTAACTAAATTCTAAAACTAAAATTTTTAGAAAAATACTACTGTTGCACTATCAAATACTAAAACTAATCAAACTGAAATTGAAACCAAGGGCAAACTAAAATCTAACAGAACGACAAACAATTAGAATCAGTTCGAGAAATTAACATAATTGAGCAATTACTCTAGAAAATAAACTATGAAAACATAATTGTATAAACTATTTGAGGCTATATCAATTTAATTTTGAACTAACAGATGCGATAAAAACCCTACTAAACAACCACAAACAGAGACGAATCAAAAAATCATGATAAAGTCAAAAAGAGGGAAACCTGTATATAGAAACATATAAAAAGAAAAGAACTGAAATAAAATAAAGAGAAGAAAGCATATTATTATTTTTCGTATTTTCACATGCACAAATTACATGCAGACAATTAACACATAATTCACACAAATTGTAAGAAAAATAAAGGGAAAAGTGTTTCGTTTTGAATTTTATGGGAACAACTCATATATAGGGTAAAAATCACGTGCACACAGCTGCCCCTCTTTGCTCGAAAACACGAAGTGTTTTCGTGAAAAGATAAATGAGCAAATATGAGCAATTTTTACCCGTTCGACTATTCCGTTGTGAAGCATTTTGATAAGTTTTGACCGCACCCTGCTTCAGAGGTTGCCTACATATCCTGGGCTAAACAGGAATCAGGTCAGTATAGTTCAAGAATATCTGGTAGCTGGGACTACCAGGGACTGTGATCTCACTGTTGTTGCTGTTGTTACTGTTGTTACTGCTGACTGACCCCTTATTATACCATGGTAAAATAAAAGAAGCTAGCCTAAACTATGACCTAGGAGTTACAAAAATCCTATCTATGTCTGGTATCTTGTGTTCTTGAATTGCCTTGATCTTGCACCTTGTATTCTTTCAATGGAATTTTGACTGTTGCCTTGACTGTATTTTTTGAAATATGCGTCCATTCTTCAGGTGGACTCCTGCTTGCGACTACTTGAAAAAGTATTCCCTTGTTCTTCAGGTGTGCTCCTGCTTGCGATTGCTTTAAAATGTATTCTCTTGTTCTTCAGGTGGGCTCTTGCTTATGATTACTTTGGGAAAGTATTCCCTTGTTCTCCAGGTGGGCGCCTGCTTACAAAAATAGACAAACAAAGAAAATTTTCTGCCCCAGTATGGTGACTGGGCATATCATGTTATCAGATATTAAAATTCAAAGATAAAATTCAGATTGTACTTCCCTTGTTTTCCAGGTGGGTGCCTGCTTACTTTATTTGAAAAGATGTTCCCTTGTTCTTCACGTGGGCGCCTGCTTGTTGATTTTGAAATGTATTCCTTTATTCTTCATGTGGGCGCCTGCTTGCCGAATTTGAAATGTATTCCCTTATTATTCAGGTGGGCGCCTGCTTGCCGAATTTGAAATGTATTCCCTTATTCTTCAGGTAGGCGCCTGCTTACTGAATTTGAAATGTATTCCCTTGTTCTTCAGGTGGGCGCCTGCTTACTGAATTTGAAATGTATTCCCTTTTTCTTCAGGTGGGCGCCTGCTTACTAAACTTAAAATGTATTCCCTTATTCTACAGGTGGGCGCCTGCTTACTAAACTTTAAAAATGTATTCCCTTGTTCTACAGGTGGGCGTCTGCTTACTATACTTTAAAAATATATTTCCTTGTTCTACAGGTGGGCGCCTGCTTACTAAACTTAAAATGTATTCCCTTATTCTACAGGTGGGCGCCTGCTTACAAACAACCAACAAACCGAAGAAAATTTTTCTGCCCCAGTTTGATAACCGGGCTCTAAATTATTGTACCAACTACTATAAGAATTTTAAAAACTAAGTTCTATTATCATGGAGGTCCTAACCAATCCTAATTATCTCTTCTACAGATATTAATTCATTGTATTTATTATCAAATGTCTTAAACCATTCGCCATTATCCAGGAGGGTCCTGACAATTTCTAACAATTACGAATTTCCCCTATCTTTTCCAAAAGCATTACTAATGTGTTATTAAAAAGTCTTAACTACTCCCCATTATCCAGGAGGGTCCTGACGACTCCTACAATTTCCACTGCGTCCATTATCCAGGCGGGTCCTGACAACTTTCTATTACGATTTTACTTATATCTTGTTTTTAAGACTACGTCCCATTATCCAGGAGGGTCCTGACGACTCCTACAATTTCCACTGCGTCCATTATCCAGGCGGGTCCTGACAACTTTCTATTACGATTTTACTTATATCTTGTTTTTAAGACTACGTCCCATTATCCAGGAGGGTCCTGACGACTCCTACAATTTCCACTGCGTCCATTATCCAGGCGGGTCCTGACAACTTTCTATTACGATTTTACTTATATCTTGTTTTTAAGACTACGTCCCATTATCCAGGAGGGTCCTGACGACTCCTACAATTTCCACTGCGTCCATTATCCAGGCGGGTCCTGACAACTTTCTATTACGATTTTACTTATATCTTGTTTTTAAGACTACGTCCCATTATCCAGGAGGGTCCTGACGACTCCTACAATTTCCACTGCGTCCATTATCCAGGCGGGTCCTGACAACTTTCTATTACGATTTTACTTATATCTTGTTTTTAAGACTACGTCCCATTATCCAGGAGGGTCCTGACGACTCCTACAATTTCCACTGCGTCCATTATCCAGGCGGGTCCTGACAACTTTCTATTACGATTTTACTTATATCTTGTTTTTAAGACTACGTCCCATTATCCAGGAGGGTCCTGACGACTCCTACAATTTCCACTGCGTCCATTATCCAGGCGGGTCCTGACAACTTTCTATTACGATTTTACTTATATCTTGTTTTTAAGACTACGTCCCATTATCCAGGAGGGTCCTGACGACTCCTACAATTTCCACTGCGTCCATTATCCAGGCGGGTCCTGACAACTTTCTATTACGATTTTACTTATATCTTGTTTTTAAGACTACGTCCCATTATCCAGGAGGGTCCTGACGACTCCTACAATTTCCACTGCGTCCATTATCCAGGCGGGTCCTGACAACTTTCTATTACGATTTTACTTATATCTTGTTTTTAAGACTACGTCCCATTATCCAGGAGGGTCCTGACGACTCCTACAATTTCCACTGCGTCCATTATCCAGGCGGGTCCTGACAACTTTCTATTACGATTTTACTTATATCTTGTTTTTAAGACTACGTCCCATTATCCAGGAGGGTCCTGACGACTCCTACAATTTCCACTGCGTCCATTATCCAGGCGGGTCCTGACAACTTTCTATTACGATTTTACTTATATCTTGTTTTTAAGACTACGTCCCATTATCCAGGAGGGTCCTGACAACTTCTATTACAACTTTTCACGATATCTTGTTCTTAAAGCTACGTCCCATTATTCAGGAGGATCCTGACAACTCCTAACCATTACAAACTAAGTTATTTTTCTAAATGTGTTACTCCAACAACATTTGTTATCAAAAAGTTTTAAACTACTTCCCATTATCCAGGAGAGTCCTGATGACTTCTACTACGTCCCATTATCCAGGAGGGTCCTGACAACTCCTACAATTTCCACTGCGTCCATTATCCAGGCGGGTCCTGACAACTTTCTATTACAATTTTACTTATATCTTGTTTTTAAGACTACGTCCCATTATCCAGGAGGGTCCTGAATTCCTAATCGAAACTTACGACAAACTTTTAGAACGAACTTATATTCCTTTTCATACCAAATTATGTTTCTCATAATTGTTTTGATATTTAAACTAAGCCCCATTTTTCAGGAGGGTCCTAAGAATCCCCAGTCATACCTGTTTGGATGCCATCTCTCTTTACGGAGGACTTCTCCGCAACTTCTGCCCCTGTTTCAATCAAAGCAAATCTTGTCAGTTTTGAATGTGGTGGTTGGTTTGTGGCCTTGAACTTTGATGACGATTGTTCTTTCACTTCCCCTGATAACTGATTTCCACTTGAATGTCTTGCCTGTCTATCCATTTTTCCCGCCTGTCCTTGTCACATAAAATACTTCTTCTCTGTTCAAACCCGCATCCCTTCCGGCCTATCATTTATCAGTTTCTTGTGTTCATGAATCTCAAATCACGACAATTGACATCCCCCTCAAAGTGTATGTTGTTCTTTCTTGACGGATCCCACTAACTCCGATCCTGAAGTCTATTGTTCCTTCACTGATTTCATTTGAAAACCTTAGTCATTTTTTGACTGACCCCTTCCTTTGTCAGAATGTATACTTCCTCTCCGTCCGAACCCCATACTTCTATTTGTTGTATTGTTCTCGAATTGATACTTTCCAACCATTATGTCTCCCATGAACCCCAAAGCATTTTTAATTGTTACCAACTTCATTGCACATGTTGTTCTTTTTTTGTTTAAATCACCGACCTTGCCCTTGAAGTCTATTGCTCCATCGCTAGCCATGATAACTCTAATTTCTTTTTGGGAAAATTTTGATTGTCATTGGTGTACCACTATTTGTCGATCATATCCCGGGAAATTCTTTGAACTGTTCACCCTCCAACTTCATATGTTGTGTTGTTCGCATATCGAGCCTTTATATTTCGAGCATATTGACGGCTGGCCACTCAATCTTGTCTGACATTTTTCCTGACTTATGACAATTCGATGTGTTGGCCAAATCCCATCTCGTGCAATTGGAAAGTTTGGTGGCAAATTTTGAAGTCATTTCTTTACTTGTTATGACTCAACCAACTCAAGAAGAGGGAAAGACAAGGTAGGAAGAATAGAGTGAAAGAAAAATGGGGAGAGACGATTCTTAGCAAGAAACCTACAGAGCGGCGACCCTTTGGATGTAGATACCGACTCTAATGACCTTGACATGCACTTGCATCCCTTTCTGTATAGCAAATCTGATGTTCATCTCTTGTTGCAATTTTTTGCCGTGAAACTGGTCTTCAATGCTCCATTTGCTTGATCTGATTCATAATCCTTAGTCGACTTGTAGTTCCCATAGGGTTTTCACCATCAAGCTTCTCTCATTTTGATTTTTCTCTCAACTCATCGTCGCCTTACGGTGCCCATGAGGGTTTTCACCAATAAGACTCTCTCATTTGATTTCTCTCATCTTGGAATCCTGTGTTGGTTCTCATCATCATGACTTTTTAATTCTTCATTTTCCTTTGTTCGGACTGGAGTGTTGCTCCTGATGTGATTCACTTTTGCTCGCTCGACCTGGCATTTCTTGAAGATTGATCGGAAGGACTTTCTTTGGACCGTAATGTGGCTTTTGGATGGGTTTAGAAAGAAGGATATATAGGCTCAAAATATTTCAACGTGGGTTAAAGAATTACAACTTGCGGAATCATATTTCTTCAACAACCATAACTTCTGCCCCAGTTTCATTCTTGGGGATTATTGGATTTTCCTTCTGTTGTGACTGCACCTCAGTGAGGCTGCCTACATACCCTTTCGGTATCAAGTCAAACGTAGTTCGCAACTACGTTTATTGTTGCGATGTTTTCCTTCCTTCCATTCTTCTTTTCTTTTTCATTTTTTTTCTTTTCTCTTTTCTTTTCTTTTTTTTTCTCTTTTTCTCTTTTCTTTCTTCTTTTTTTTTCTTTCTTTTTTTTCTTCTTTTCTTTTCTTCTTTTTCTTCTTTTCTTTTTTTTTCTTTTCTTTTTTTCTTTTCTTTTCTTCTCCACCTACTTCCCCATTCAATCCTTGAGTTTTGTTGTTGATTCCGAAAGAGGCATATGAAAGAGAATATAATAAGGCTCAAAGGGATAGCAATGAATAAAGTATTTAGATAGCAGAACAAAATGCCTTTGTCATTCCAATCTTCAAAATATACCAAGTACAAACTACATAATTAAACACTTTTCGACGGATTCACATATTTGCCTTCTGTATTTGCCGATTCTTAGTGCCCTTGGGCAACAATTTCGGTACCATGAATTGTCCCTTTAGACATGAGGCATTCTTGCCTTTGGCTTTAAACCGATGATGCATTTCCACAGTATTTCTTTATGTTCTATTTTCCCATTTTCACTTGATTCGGGTTTCAAGGTATTACAATATGTCTTATTTCTTCCGAGTACCCTTACATCTTCAACATTGTTTCATTGCTAAATTGACTTTTAACCAGACTGAGAATTTGTTCATGTCATGTCACTAAAATCAGTATGAAAAGAATTGTATAATGATTAGAAATGGAGCGACTAGAAATGTCGGGAAGCAGAGAATTGTATTAGACTGATGGATTGAAACAATCAAAACAAACAACAAAAAGAACGGACTAGACTGGAATTACAAACCTATACAACATTAAAACGAACTATTATTTCTAAACAAAGCAAAGTGGAAAGATAGAAAGGTTCGACTCCCAAGACAATGTCTGGATTACAACCCTAAAATGACTCGAACACAAGAAATGACACCTAAAACAAACCACCAAAAACTCCATTCTGGGTGACTGAGAGATGGAGTGTCTCCCCAATTGTCACGACCGGCATCTCAGCCACTGAGTTTCATATCAATATTGCCAAAACTATTATCGACTTTGATCAACAAATTCTCTAGATAAATCGCAGGCTCCTTGCCCTTGTTACTGACCACAATTACTCCTTCTCGGATCATTCTTTCTATTTCCCTTTTCAAAGAACGACAATCTTCAATGCTATGCCCCTGGACATTAGAGTGGTACATGCATCGAATAGTAGGATCAAAGCCTTTCGTCTTTGGGTATGGAGTATATCCAAGGAGTGGTTTAATCAGACCAACTCGTTTTAACTTTTCAAACAAGCTTGTGTAGGATTCGCCAATGGGCGTAAAATTGTCCCTTTGTCTCTGTTTCTCTCCATGCCTCCATTTTCCCGTATTGTTGAGTGTTTGAAGGTGATGTACACGAGAACTTCGGGCTATTGGTGCCGGTTTCTGGGAGTGACTTGGTAATGGGGCCAATGGCCGGGTGTTATTTGGTAGATAGTGTGGCTTTTGTGGAATTTGGGGACATTCACGGGGTCGATATTGTGGTTGGGAATGTTTAGCAAGAACGACCAACGGACCTTGTTGCTGGTGGAGGCTATGACTTTGTGGTTTAACAAAAGATCGAATATTTTTCGGGGGATTGGTTTGGAGTTTATTTTGAGGTTGAACAGGTTTGGCAAGAACAATTATCGGACCTTGTTGTGGATCGGACTCAGCAACACCTTTGCTATCAATAACAAGACCATCTCGAGCAACCTGCTCGTTCCACTTGAGCCATAAATCCTTAAATCTCTCCTTGGGTTTCTTTTCATTCTGAGATAGGGAGGAGCAATTTTGGGGTAATGTCTTCATTGTACTGAAAATGTCTCACAAAATCTTGAGCCATGTCACCAAATGTAGGCCATTTGCTAACATCGTGGTGATTATACCATTCTAAAGCTATCCCAGTCAAGCTCTTACTGAAGTATGCCACCAATAAATCATCTTTATCCCCGACACCTCTCATTTCATCACCATAGGACCTCAAGTGAGTTACCGGATCTCCAATTCCATCGTACAACTTAAAATTCAGCATTTCGAGCCCCACAGGCAGGCGAATGTCGGGGAACACAGAAGATTTTTTGTGAGATATGTTACCCAGGTCTTCCATTCCTTGTATGTTCATTATGGATAGTTGTTTCGGCTTTATGACCATTTCGTCTTGCCCCACTTTTCCTGTGACCTTTTCACTTTCGTTATGAAGTTCCTCCGAGGGGTTTTTCCCATATTCATTGTTGGGGTTAGTGGATACGACAGGAAGCATTGGCGGTGGCAGGGGTGGTGCCTTTCCAGTTATCCAGTATTGATACATATCAGCCATGTGTTGTCTCAACATCCGAACTTCCTTACTCAACCCATTATCCCGTGCTCCCAACTGTTGTCGGGTACTAGTATCAACCACATCAATTCTATTGTTGTTTTCCATCGTCTTTGTCGTCAAGAAGAATTTCCACTTTGGAAACCACAAACCAACCACCTTTCTGTAATGTCAACATGAAACCACCGTGTTAGCGTTAGGATATTTTTCTTTCCTTTTCTTTCTTGTTTTTCTGCTATTTTCTTTTCTTTTTGCCTTTATTGGCTTTCCTCTTTTTTTTTCTTTTCCTTTTGGTTATGGTCGAATCCTATGTGAATTGCCTACGTATCATGACCCCGCATGAATCAGACCAGGCGTAGTTCTTGCAAATTAATGCAAAAATAAAGAGATGTTTATTTTGATTTTTAAATTTGTTTTCTTTGAAGGAAAATTATAGAGGCCGACTCCAACTACAAACTTGATGAAAAACTTCACATCTTGTGGCTCGTGGGGCATCATTCAGCACCGCCACATATTTCCACAAGACTAAGAATATTTTTAATGTCAATTATGACTATTTTTTACAAAATTGGCCATGTTATGGCTTATTTTGGCAAAGTGGCTATTTTTTGCAAAATTTTGTTTAAGAAAATAAACTCGAAAATTTCTCATCCTGGGGCTCATGGGGCATCATTCAGCATCACTACAAGCCAACGCAAGACTGAGAAAGTTTTAATGTCAATTGTGGCTATTTTTGCAAAATTTTGTTTAAGAAACTACAAATTCGATGATTAAAACTAAATCAAAATCTCTCAACTTGGGGCCCATGGGGCATCATTCAGCATCGTCACAGGCCAACACAAGACTGAGGAAGCTTTAACGCCAAATGTGGCTATTTCAGCAAAAACCGACCATGTAATGGCTTATTTGACAAAGTGATTATTTTTGTAAAGATGATAGATGACTCTAACTTGATTTTGCGGATACGGCCTTTCGACATTTCCGCGAGGGAATATTTCAAGGTTGTGCCCGCAAATTATTTAAAATGACTCAAAGTGGCTATTCTTGCAAAAACGGCCTTCCAGCGTCCTTTTGAGTGACATTCGGCTTATTTTAAACAAAAATAGCATCACCCGACTTATTTATAACAAAATCAACAATTTTGACATTTTTTGGCTATTTTTGCAAAAAGGGGTGGTTGGACCCGTCAAGGGTTGCCTACGTATCTCACACGTGGTGAGAATCAAACCAGCGTAGTTCGGTCAAATTATTTTTTAGGCAAACTATTTTTCTTTTTCTAATTTTTGAAAAATTAAATATCCGAATTATTTTTGAAGACAAAATTTCCATTTCCATTGGCAAATCTAATTATTATTATTATTATTTTTAAAAACAAAACAAAATAACAAAAAAATTTATTTATTTATTTCCATAGCCCAAAAACAAATTACTAAAAATCAACAATTTTTTCTATTTTTTTAAATTCCTTTACCAAATTTCGACAGAGTTTCGACAGCATTTGAATATCGGTTTTCTTTTAAAATCAACAATTGTTATTTTCTATTTTCTTTTCTTTCTTTTCTCTCCACTTTTTCTAACCGGTCAACATGATGGTCCGAGACAAATAAATGCAACACATAATCATGACGGTCTTTTCATTTTTGGGTTACTTGTCCTAGACGGACCCAACCCTTGTGTTGAGTTCCCTAAGTCATATGTGATGCAAATAAATGTCCCTATTTCTAGGTTCAAAACCTGGTTATTTGTTCTAGACTGTGTACCCGAGCGGACAACTTGAGTTGGGGAAGGGGCTACATACCGGGAACCGAAAGGCCATCCGGCTTAGTAACTTGTCCGGCCTCTTTCTTATTAAAGGTATTGACACTAATAGAATAGAGAGTCTCAACCAGTAAGCACATCCCCGGAGGTGAGAACAGAATGGTTTTCGGCACAATTTTTATACAGTTCAAATAATATCAAAGCGGTAAACATTTAGCACATTAATCAAGAACATATAGGGAAATCAGATATAAACAAATACAACAATTATCCCGAGCACGAATTCTTAAACCCTAAATCAAAGTTCTGTGTTTCTTTTATCCCCAGTAGAGTCGCCAGAGCTGTCACACCTCCTTTTTACCGCTATATTACTACACCCCTGGAAAGGATATAAAAAAGGAAGGAGTTTTTCCACTTAAAGGACAGTCAGAACGGGATTTATTTATTTAGATTCAGAGTCGACACTTGGGAGATTAATGGTGTCCCAAGTCACCGGTTGAATCCCGAACCGAGGAAATATGACTCTGTTAACAGTCTGCGAACCATAAATCCGGATAAGGAATTCTGTTAACCTGGGAGAAGGTGTTAGGCACTCCCAAATTCCATGGTTCTAGCACGGTCTCTCAATTGTTGTATTTGATTTTATTTGATTTTAATATATGTCCTGCTTTTATGTGCCTTTATCAATATTCCGCTTTATTATTTAATTTTTACAAGAATTGCAATGTCGTGAAAATGTATTCCGGACCACACCGTACCAGTACGCCTGTGGCCTTTAACACATTTCGACTTCGTTGAGATTTATAATTGGGTCACATGAATGCACACCCGTACTTAAGAAGGTATATTATTATAAATCGCGCCTAAAACATCTACGTCTATGTTAACTTTGGGAAAGACCGTGAAAATCGCTAAACGGTCCTTCCAAGTCTAGAATTTTACAAGCAATTATTGAGGGCCCCGCAATTGTGTATTTGATTTGGCGAGGATCATCTCATTTTATTATCAAAGGTTATACCTGAAGCAACTAAATTTTCTATCGATTTTGTATCTAAAAGGAAAGAAGATTCTAGTTACTTATTTCAAAATTATTTGCATTATTTTTATTATTTAAACTCTTATTCCATTGATCAATTATTAAAAGGAATGAACTTAATTATGCAAGTATTAAATTACTAAATGGAGAATACGCGCTACATTTTGTAGTCCAAACTCAACTAACGAGTTGGACCATCAATGACCAAACAGCCCAGTGAACCAAGCCTCATGACTGTTGATTTTCTTTCATTTAAACCATTAAAATGCCTGGGATCGAATCCAATAGGCTGAGATACATTCCGAATGGCATTCATTAAAGCCAATAACCACTGAAATGCATACATTCAAACTTAACCAATCATATGCTTATTTATGACAAATGGAAAACGTTATTGAAAACTGATATTTACAGCAATTTACATATGCTAATAGCTTGTTAATGGTGAGTGGAAATTATTAAACTAACTCGTAAGTAAACAATTCAAACAAACCTACACTCGAGTGCGTAATTCAGATCGTGAATTAACCAAATATTTTTAAACTGAATCAAGCTAACTTAAACAAGTATTGCTATCCAAACTTATATATTTTTAATACGAATATCACCTAAATCCAGTCCTGTTATTACACATCATGATTGAAACTAAATTACACAATCCTAATCAGTTATTCAATCCATCTTCAGTCACAGGTACAATATCTAGCTAACAAAACTTCATATATGAACACAAAAATAGAATTCAAGTAAACTCAATCAACTGTTTTGTGTATGTTTCTTCATTTGATTTTTCCAAGTCAAATTCTCATTAATCCTTCACAATATATACAAGGTCATGGAGAGTACCTGGACACAGAAAAACAGCAAGAGGAAAAAGGATCAGCAGCAACTAAAGCAACAGGATAAGGTAATTCAAACCAGCAACACTTTGAGTGAAACAACAACAACAATAAGCAACCGAGGAGATTGAAAATAATTCAGAAATGTTTGAATCCACATGAGGATCACCAAATCCAACTTTAAACCCACACTTAAACCAACAGACTTCACAATCTAAGTTCAAAGTTGAATTTCAAGCCATTTTCTCAATTCAAATAACTAGAAAATTGATCTAAAGGGAAGGATGATTTCAGATTCTGAAGTGTAAACTCAATGAAACAGTGACTTTTAGGATTTTTCAGAAATTTTCCTACTGATTGTTGGACTATTTTTGGATTTTTTGGAAACAATATCAGATCAGAAAGAAGAATAGAGATCCAGAATGTTAATTCCAGATCTGTTACTGGGCAGATATTTTTTAGGAATTTTTAGTGTTAAAAAAACTTCTTAATTAGGCAGAATTACTGCCTATTTATAGGAACAAATGGGAGGGAATTTCAAATTTTTATTTTACATATTAGTCCCTATGTTAATTCTATTTTAGCCCTCTAATTTCTAACTTGCTGCACAAGTAAGTGCAATTATTTACTTAAGATATACACTACAGCCCATTCTAGAAGGTTCTATCCCTTTACAATCCCTATTCTACCCTTACTTCCTTTTAATATTTACTATTTTTAATAATCCTGCCATTTTCTTATGCCCAAAGTACACCTTAAGTTCCCTGAAATTACTACCAGCCTATTTAAAGTTCCAACAATGCCCTTACTTCATGCTTAGATTTACTCCTATTACCTTAAATCCAAACTTAACCCCTGAACTGGTATTCTGTAATTCGTATAAGCTAATTACTAATTTTATTGATTAAACCAGTATTGATTTTGTAACGACCCGACTGGTCGTTTTGCATTCTCGAACCCCGTTTCCTTAAATAATCCTTTCGCATTTGCTTTAGCTGAATTACGACTTGCAGGGGCGGGTGGTTCGGAAGTTAGAAGAATTTCGGGCAAGAATAAGCCTATTCACTTTATTTCATATCTTCAAAAAGGCCAAGTTTGACTTCGGTCAACATTTTGGGAAAACAGACCCGGAATCGCGATCCGGCAATTTCTGAGGGTTCGTGGAAAAATATGGGACCTGGGCGTGTGCCCGAAATCGAATTCCGACGTCCCTAGTCCGAGTAATGGAATTTTTTGTAAAAATTGTTAAGTTCAGTTTCAAAGAATTAAAGGAAACTAAGAAATTATTGTTTTTACAGGTATCGGGGTCGGATTTCGATTCTGACACTTTGTATGAGTACGAAATATCATATAATATTTACCCGTAAAATTTGACGTCAATCCGAGTAGTTTAAGGGTGTTTTGACCCGTTGGTAGGAAATTAAGAACTTGAAGTTCATTAGATTTGATTAATAGGTTTTGGGGTCCCATTCCGTGATTTAATAATGTTTTGGATGTTTCGAAGATTTGACTAGGTTCGCCTCGTGATTTCAGACTTACCGGTATGTTCGGGCGGGGCTCGGGAGCCCCGAGCGTCAGATGGTCGAGGTTCGAGCGAAGCTAGAAGTTGAAAAGAAGCAACATCTGCGGCTTCTGTCAAAACCTCTTCTGCGGCTCTTGGACTGCAGAAGCGGAGGCCGCAGAAGCGGCCCTTTATTGCAGAAGCAGAGGTCGCAGAAGCGGTTAGGCGGCCAAGGGGAAAAAACTGCATAAGCGGCCCTTAAACTGCATAAGCGGTTCCGCTTATGCGGCCCCCAGACCGTAGAAGCGGTCGACCAGCCCTCGCCCAAAACCGCAAAAGCGGTTTATTTTCCGCCTATGCGGAACTGCAGAAGCGGTCCAATGACCACAGAAGCGGAAATCGCAGGAGCAGTAAGCTCATTTAGTACGGGCTCAAATGTTTTATCTCCCATTTTCTCATCACTTAGGCGATTTTGGAGATTTCAAAGAGGGTGATTCTCCCTATTATCACTGTCACACCTCTTTTTTACGGCTTACACCCCGCGAAGGGTATAATAAAAAGAGTTTTTTCAATTAAAGGACGGTCGGAACGGGATTAGTTATTTAAAAATTTCAGAGTCGCCACTTGAGAATATAATGGTGTCTCAAGTCACCGAATTAATCCCGAACCGAAGAAAGTTTGACTCTGTTACAGTCTGCGAACTAGAAATCCAGGTAAGGAATTCTGTTAATCCGGGAGAAGGTGTTAGGCACTCCCGAATTCCGTGGTTCTAGCACGGTCGCTCAACTGTTGTATTTTGATTTTATTTGATTTTATTACATGCTAACTTATGTGCTTTTATTTATAAACTTCTTTTATTATTATTTATTTGAAAAGACTTGCGACATCGTGAAAGCACGTTTCCGACTACGTTGCCATCAAGGCACCCGTTTTTGTTAACGCACTTTGGCTTTGTCGAGATTTGGATTTGGGTTGCAATCAATGCACACCTAAATTTAAGGAAGTAATTTTAATTAAAATCGCGCCTAACAGTTCTAGCATGATGATATTTGGGAAAGGCCATTGAAATTTGCTAAAATAGCCCCTCCAAATTCTAACTATTTTTAATAA
>MU780627.1:4304-42724 GCA_026770625.1 Nicotiana glauca
TCTAACCAAACACACTTTCGATCAAAAACCTATCCAAACCTTGTCGGAATGATCTGAAATTTTGCACACACCTCCCAAATGACATGACGGAGCTACAGAAACTTCCGGAATTCAAATATGACCCTCGGATCAAAAACTCACTATCGGACCGGAAACTTCAAAAATTCAAACATTGGCATTTTAAGACTAAAAGAGCTACGGACCTCCAAATAATATTCCGAACACGCTCCCAACCCCGAAATCACCTAATGGAGCTAACGGAACCATCGGATTTCCATTCTAAGGTCATCTTCACACTGTTCGAATACGGACTATTTTTCAACTCTTAATCTCTCATTTAAGGACTAAGTGTCCCAAAACACTCCAAATTTTAATACCGAACGTCCCGTCAAACCAAAATAGCAGAAATGAACTTAGGGAAAGCAGTTAATGGGGGATCGGGGCGTAAATTCCAGAAACGACCGGCCGGGTCGTTACAGTGTTACCTTCTTGAAGCCTCGTGCCACAACTAAATTTTCTTTGGTTATCTTCCACGATCCATTACCGAATGTTGTTGTATATACTTCACTGTTAATTTAACCCATAGATATCAGATTATTCTTGAGGCCATGAATATGTTGGACATTTTGCAATTTCCATAACGTGCACCTTTCCTGACAATTTCTATAGGTTCGTCTTTTCTAGATATACTTTCCCAAATATTCCAACTATATAATTATGCAATAATTCTTCGAATGATGTAGAGTTCAAAGATCCACCCGAGTCCAAAATTCAAGATTCGACTGGACTGTCTGCACAACAAATTAGTGCACCACCAACTTATACAATATTTATATTTTCTGAATTTTCTTCCTTTTTTTTCCTTGGTTCTATACATTGACTTTTGTATTGACCCTTTTTACCGTAATTATAACAAGTAATATCCTTGCTATTTTTGAATTGCCCTCTTCTCCTTAATTTTGATCATCCAAGACCATAATTTTGTCCTCTTTGGATGTTCTCCCCCTACTTTCGGTATTAAAAGAAGATCCTGTGGAATCACTTAATTCTCTTCGGCGTATCTTCGCTTAGAACTAACTCTCTAATATAATTCAATTTGAGTTAGGTACTTTTCGATGAACTGCTAACTGCAATTACTATTACAGACCAACTCCTTTGTAGAGACGATAGTAGAATCAACACCCTGACTTCATTATCAAATATTACATTAACATAACTTAATTGTGTTAATATTATATTAAACTCATTGATATGTTCCATGACAGATCCACATTCTATCATCTTTAAGTTGAACAATCAACGCATCAAATAGACTTTTTTAAGAAGATGACTTCTATATATATTTAATAACGCCTTCATCAGTTCTGCAGTGATCTTCTAGTTAATGTTGTTAAATGTCATATTTTGTGTTAGTGTCAAATGAATCACACCAAGAGCTTGACGATCTAATAAATTCCAATTCACTTTGGCCATATTCTCTGATTTTACCTCGATAATAGGTAAGTGTAATTTTTCTGGTACAAATAATCCTCTATTTGAATTTTTTAGAATCCAAAATATTTGCCATTGAACTTTTCAATCATAACCTTCCCTTCTTTCGATGCTATTTTTCACAAAAATATATTTATGTGGATAGTACATATGAATAGCAATAATGATCAATAGTGTCACACTATTCTTATGAATAGTACCTACACCAATGCTATTTTTTTCTATCAGAATTGTACTATTTGTGCTCTAATACTAGTTATTGGAAAGCGTGTCAGGCTAATAAAAGGAAAAATATTTAAAATAATAAAAGCAATAAATTGTCTATTCTCTGATACTAGTTGTTGGGAAGCCTGATCATGATGTACTATGCAGATCCATTTAAGGCTTGTATAAGGTTTCTCTTGTTACCAAAGTAATCTCTATTTCTATTGAGTCATATGTGCTAGACGCAAAAAAGAAAAACTTGTGTGCCAAAATAAATTGAGGTTGAAATCCCATTTTTGTCGAGCAGTTTGATTTTAACCGATCTATGAAGCTAAGGGGAGAATTGCCTCCTAAACCCTAGGAGGTAATTTTGTCCTAGTTCGTTATTAATTCCTAGGTGTAATGTTATTGAAAACAAATGGGTAAAATAATACTTACATCATTCATGAGCAAAAAAGTTATAGTAGTGTTTTGTTTTTTGACATGAAAAAGTTACTTTCTTCAAATCACTCACTCTTACTACATTTTAATTGGTACTTCCTCCGGTCCATTTTACTTAAGTTTTTAACCTCTTTTTGTGGTGCACAATATTTGAATTATTTGGATACCGAGAAGGAATTAACTTCTTTTTTTCAAAGTTGTTCTTGGAGTAAAGAGTCTCGGAGTTTCAATGAACAAATTAAAAATATAGTAATGGTTAATATAGTCAATTTTATTGTTAATTAATATTAAAAAATAGATTCATTAGTATGTGTAAAAAGAACTAAATAATCAATTCAAGTGGACCCGAGGGAATACTTATTTCAATCAATATGTACATGTTATTATCGAATTTAAATATTCATAATTAACACTAGATCACCACCAGTGCCTTGTTGGGAAGCGTATTAAGCTAATAGAAAGAAAAATATATTTAAAAGAGAAAAATAATAAATTGCACAAGACAAGACAAGATTTACGTGGTTCGACAATTTCTGGCTACTCTGCGGCCACACAAATCATAGCTCTTTATTAATTGAAGAGAAAGAAGAAGTTGAGAGATGATATGTAAATGAAAATACAAACCCCTTTTATAGGCATTTGATGCCCTGCCAACGTAAGTACTTACGTCATAAGAAAAGAATTCAGATGAATTCTTCCGCCTATCATTTTTATCTCCTCTTTGACTTTTCTTTATTTTCTTTTGTCTACTTTTCTTTATTTCACATACAACTATCACTCCTTAAGTAACTATATCAAAATTTGATTGATGATTCCAGGTCCCTATTAATTGATGATAGCAATATGGCCTTAAGCCATATATTTAGAAAAGTTAATGGAGTGGCACACCAGATAGCTAAGAATATATGTAATATGGACTTTTTTGGTGTTTAAGTTATCTACTCTTGTGTCCCAACTTTGTTATTGCTGCATTTGAAAGAGACGAAAGAGGTATTATATGTCACAACCCAAAATTCCGCCTTAGGCGTTATGATGACATCTAGTCTCTAAGACTAGGTAATCGCATTACTTACAATAATTAAGCCAGTTTAATAATAATATTTTAAAATAAAGTTTAATATAAAGACTAAAATAAAAGTGAAACAAACCTATGCGGCAATAATTATAATAACCTCCCAAGACTTGGTAATATAGAGTTGAACTCTAGATGAATACACACACACACACATATATATATATCTCAAAAATCAAAATACAATACTGTCCAGATAATGAATTAACAGTATAATAAAAGGAAAAGGACTCTAAGGGACTGTGGCGACCAAGTTCTCTACCTTGAATCCGCACGATCTAGAAGCTAACTCTGCCTGAGTCCGATATATCCAATACCTGGCTCTGCATAAAATATGCAGAAGTATTGTGTGAGTGCACCACGGTCGACACCCAGTAAATATCAAGACTAATCTCGGTGGAGTAGTGATAATATACAAGTCAAGAACCCTTCTAGTTAAAATAACATGTGCAATATAAAAATATAAAGCTAATAATGAAAGCAGGATTTAGTAAATGAAACCAAGAATCAACATGTGATATATATAGTAAAGTAGTAAGAACATCGTTAAACTACCAGTGAAACCAAAAAGGCAAAAATAATGGCAACCAACTAATCAAGTCTTTCTATTACAAGTCTCACAATGAAATTACACTGAGATACCTCATCTCATAATCACAAGTCACGAGTCTCATATCATGAATCATACACTCATGTCACCTGATGCCCATATTTTCAATCACCACCGCATGGAGAACTCGCTTGCCAATATCTCAATCTACCTGCCATGGTCACATGCTCATAATTACAATCCTCTCGGTATAGACATAGCCTCAAAATCACAATCCGTCCGATAAGATCACAATCTCACTATCACAATTTGCTCGGCGCGGTCACAATCTCAATATAAATAATACAAAAATGCATGTGCATGATCAATAAATGTCAAATTCCATACTCCTGAGCTGGTATAAGTTGCATGCTATGGTATATGCTTGTGTGAGTGTACTATCATCGTCCAAGTCAATAAGTAATATCAAAGATATCAAGTAGCTCATAGAAAGCAACACAACAAGTAGCATAAAGTGCATGACATACACAAGGAAAATCACACCAGCACACAAATATCATTAACATAATGTCCCCAGGCCATCACATATCATCCCTGACATAGCCACCATTATCTCTCTGTATTGATAACATCGTAATAGCCACCCTTATCATTCCTCCCATTAATTTAACATAATAGCCATTTGTATCACTCTGTTTGCCACATGTATCACTCTGATAGACACCCTTATCACTCTGCCTTGACAATAATACAATAGCCAACCCTATCGCTCTACACAATCATCAACAGTGAGATGCCACGCTTATGCTTGCATAACGACAACAGTGAGATGCCATCATTATGCTCTGCACAACAACAACAGTGAGATTCCACCCTTATGCTCCACATAACAACAATAAATCTACATAACAAATTCACATGTACTAACATTACAATAAGACTCAACCATGAAAAATACCCTATTAAACAACAACTTCAACTAAAATAGGTTAATGACTTCCAATAACTTCAACTTCAACTAATTTGCTTAATTATAAAATCAATAATGAAGGTAATTCCATGAAAGGGCTAACTTCACAGTCTAGTGCGTTAAAATAAACTAACAATGGCGGGGATGGTATGAGATAGCAACTACATCTAAATATATAAGAATAACCTGACAACAAAAGGATATAATGTAACGACAATTTCAATTAAAAATAACTTTATAGTAAAGGAAGTCACATAATAATAAAAGATGTAACAACTTCACATAAAGCATATAAGAGTAAAGTTGACAAGTAAAGGATATGACATGTGCTAATTGTAATAATCCGATCGGTTGTTTTGCTTTTTATATCCCCGTTCCCCTAAATAAGACTCCCCGTATATGGTTTTACTGTTTTATTACTCGCGATAATGGTTAGTTCTGGTTTGGATTGGTTCGGGTTGAAATCATAACACTTAGTCCCTTAATATTAGCTTAAAAGGGTTAAGTTTGGCTTGAGTTAACATTTTGAGTAAACGACCTCAGAACTGTTATTTGACGGTCTCAATAGATTTGTATAATAAGTTTGGACTTGTATGTATGTTCGTATCAAGTTTTGGATGATTCGGGAGCATTTCAGTGCACAAAGTTAAAAGTTGGCACATTCAAGGTTTTAAAGTTCTTTAAATTTGGTTTGAAGTAGGTTTTGGTGTTATCGAGGTCCGTTTGGGATTTCGAGTGGAAATAGTTTCGTATGGTGATTTTTGACTTGCACGCAAAATTTAGTATCATTCCGAGTAGTCTAAGTATGATTCGGCCCGTTAGGAGCAAGTTGAAAACTTGAAGTTCATAATTTGATTCAATTTGGTTTTGGGGTGTTATTCTTAGTTTCGATATTATTTTATGGGTTTTGAGAGTTTAGTCAGGTTTGTATTATATTTATGGACTTGTTGGCGCACTTGATCGGGGTCCCGGGTGGGACGAGCGCGTACTTGAGCTAATTGTTGAAAATCCAGTTTTTTTAATTTAAATATTTAGACTAAGTTTCTTTCTTACTGCGTTATTCTACATGCAAATATAATCTATGTTAGTTTAGAAAAGCATGCTTAGTTGATCTAAATTGCCTATTTGCTTAAGTTGCTTTGGTTGTATTAATTGAAGCATGTTAACTAGAACTACCTGTTGCCTTGTATTTTTGCACTCCAATTCTAAATATCTTCTCGTTACGGCTGTGTATTTACATTGGGACTACGGATGTGAGATTCCGATAGCTCCCCCCTTGTTTGTTTACTTTGGGACTGCGGATTCGATTCCCGATATATCCCCCTGCACATTTACTTTGGGACTACAGGTTAGATTTCCGATAGATCACCCTGTACATTTACGTTGGGACTGCAGGTTAGATTCCCGATAGATCTCCCTGCACATTTACTTTGGAGCTACAGATCGGATTACGGTAGATCTCCCTGCACATTGATAGTTGGACTACGGGACGGTATCCCGGGAGATCCTTCAGATATACTCATATGATGGACTACGGGACGATATCCCGGGAGATCCTTCAGATATACTCATATGATGGACTACGGGACGGTATCCGGGAGCTCCTTGGACAGTTGATGAAATGGAGTATAGGACGGTATCCTTGGAGATCCTCATTGTTGGTATTGATATTGAGCTGTTTTACTCCGGTTACCTTCTTCTCTGTGTGTTATTTGTTGCCTTGTATAACCTGTCTTACTTCATAGTTGTACTCATTATTTCTGTTTATTTGATACTGTTGCAAGACTTATTATTATGTTTATTTTCAGAAGGGCCCTGCCCTTCCTCGTCACTACCCCACCGAGGTTAGGCTTGGCACTTACTGAGTACCGTTATGGTGTACTCATGCCCCTTCTGTGCATGTTTTTCATGTGCAGATCCAGGGAACTCTACCCAGGCGTATTATCCTCGAGGCGGAGAGATCTAGAAGAAACTTTAAGTTATATCTACCGCGTCCGCAGACCAGGAGTCTCTATCTTATTCTAGCTTTAGCAATTAGCTTTCCTTTCATACTATTGTTTTAGACATTCTGGAGTTAGAGCAGTGTATTACCTTCCATTGCTTGTGTTCGCGTGAGTTCCAAATTTTGGGATGATATTGTAGACTTTCGCGTTATTGAGTTGTATATGACGAGCGGCAGTTATATACAATTTTCCTTGTAGTTTGTTAAGTTTTAATTATTTGTTTCCACAAGATATGTTAGTTCCGGATTGTTAGGCTTACCTAGTCGTAGGTACTAGGTGCCATCACGACATGTTCACGGAGGGCGAACTAGGGTTGTAACAAGTTGGTATCAAAGCTCTAGGTTCATAGGAGTCACAAAATATAAGCCGATTTATTAGAGTCTTGGTGATCGGTACGGAGACGTTTGTACTTATCTATGAGAGGCTATGTAACCGTTAGGAAAATTTCACTTCATTTGATTCCCTGTCATGCGAGATTTTTGACATCACAATCCTAAACTTCTGCCTTCTATTCTCTCACAGATGGTGAGGACACGTGCTACTCGAGATGATCAGGCACCTGCACCCCCTACTGTAGCCGTTAGAGGCTAGGGCTGGGGTAGAGGCCGAGGAAGTGCACGTGGTGTAGCAAGAGCACCTGCACGAGCTGCCGCCGAGGTACCATCAACAGATCTAACCGGAGTTCAGGCACCTGACACGCCTACGACTATTACTACTCCATCTTTTCAGGAGACTTTGGCGCAGTTCCTGAGCATGTTTGGTACGTTGATTAAGGCGGGATTAATTCAGGTTGTACTAACTACTTCACAGATCGGGGGAGGGACCCAAACTCCTATTGTGCCCACTCCAGAGCAGCGAGTTTCCATTGGTGAGGTTCCAGGTGTCATGGCGACACAGCCTGTGGTCCCAGTTCAGCGGGTGGTAAGGATCTCTCGTCGTGTAGGGGACAGGTGGGTCCAGGAGAGAGAGGATAGACGAGGTCAGGAGGGATAGTACAGAGGAGTGAGTAGACTCATAGATTGGGGAGACCCGCTGGCCCTTATTTTGTAGGAAGAGTACGGCATGGTAGAGGTTTTTTGGGTCAGCCAGCTCAGTTTGCATCTCAGATTTCACATAGAGTTTCAGGTGTTCAGGGGTCTTTGAGTACCCATACAACATAGTTCCCACTGCCATATTATTCGCGAGGTTGCTTTAAGTGTGGTGACATACTCTATGTGGTGAGCTATTGCCTAGATTTGGGAGGAGTGCACCTCCACAAACTTCTCAGCCACAGCGCGCCCCGCAGAGTTCTCAGGCTATGGTTACAGCCCCAGTTGCCACCCCACCTACCCGTACCGAGGCTGTTGCCTCCGATTCTGTTATCACAGGTATTGTCATGGTTGTTATAGAGGTGTACCAATTTTATTCGATCTAGGATCCACTTATTTTTATGTGTCTTCTTATTTTGCTCTGCATTTGTGTGTACCTAAGGATTTCTTGAGTTTCCCTGTTTATGTTTCTACTCCTGTGGGAGATTCTCTTATTGTGGACCACATCTATTGGTCGTGTTTGGTTTCTCTTAGTAGTGTTGGGACCAGAGTCGACTTATTGTTACTCATGATGGTTGATTTTGATATTATCTCGGGCATGGACTGGTTGTCGCCCCATTATGCTATTCTTGATTGTCACGCCAAGACTGTGATGCTGGATATGCTAGGTATAACACGTGTTGAGTGGAGTGGTACTTTAGATCACACTCCCAGTAGAGTTACCTCTTTCCTTAAAGCTCAGCGTATGGTTGAGAAGGGGTGTGTCGCATATTCATCTTATGTGAGAGATGTTAGTGTTGATACCCCTTCTGTTGATTTGGTCCCACTGGTATGGGATTATCCTGATATGTTTCCAGATGATCTTCTGGGCCTGCCGCCCAATAGGGACATTGATTTTGGCATTTATTTATTGCCAGGCACTCAGCCCATTTCTATTCCTCCGTATCGTATGTCTCCTCCTGAGTTGAAGAAATTGAAGGGTCAGTTACAGGAATTGCTTGGTAAGGGTTTTATTTGACCCAGTGTTTCACCTTGGGGTGTTCCTGTCTCGTTTGTAAAGAAAAAGGATGATTCTATGCATGTGTGTATATATTATCGTCAGTTGAACAAGGTTACAGTGAAGAACCGTTGTACTTTGCCTCGTATTGATGATCTATTTGACCAGCTTCAGGGCGCACATGTGTTTTCTAAGATTGACTTACGCTCAGGTTACCATCAGTTGAAGATTTTGGAGCCAGATATCCCGAAGACTTTCTTCAAGACTCTATATGTTCATTACGAATTCCTTGTTATGTCATTTGGGTTGACCAATGCCCCCAGCTTTTATGCATTTGATGCACAGTATGTTCCGACCCTATCTTGACTCATTTGTTATTGTTTTTATTAATGATATTCTGGTGTATTCCTAGAGTCGGGAAGACCATGAGCAGCACCTGAGGACCATGCTTCAGACCCTGGGAGAAAAGAAGTTATTTGCAAAGTTCTCAAAATGTGAGTTTCGGTTAGATTTCATGGCATTCTTGGGTCACGTGGTGTCGAGTGAGGGTATTCGGGTGGATCCGAAAAAGGTAGAGGCCATACAGAGTTGGCCAAGTCCATTCTCAGCTACATAGATTTGCCGTTTCCTTAGCTTGGCAGGCTACTACCGTCGTTTTGTTGAGGGGTTTTCATCAATTGCAGCCCGTATGACTAGATAAACTTAGAAGGGTGCTCTATTTCAGTGGATAGAGAAGTGTGAGGCGAGCTTTCAGAAGCTTAAGACAGCTTTGACTATAGCCCCAATTTTGATATTGCCTGCTGGTTTGGGGTCTTATACAGTTTATTGTGATGCCTCGTAGGTTGGCCTCGGAGCGGTGTTGATGCATGACGGTAGGGTGATTGCATACGCGTCCAGAGAGTTGAAGATACATGAGAAGAATTAACCTGTCCACGACCTTGAGTTAGCTGCTATTGTTCATGCCTTAAAGATCTAGCGTCATTATTTGTATGGTGTGCCTTGTGAGATTTATACTGATCATCGGAGTTTGCAGCACGTTTTCAAGCAAAAGGATCTAAATTTGCGCCAGAGGAGGTGGTTAGAGTTGCTGAAGGATTATGAAATAACTATTCTGTATCACCCGGGCAAGGCCAATATGGTGGTTGATGCCCTGAGCCGCCGGGTGGAGAGTTTGGGAAGTTTTGCATATTTACCAGCTTCAGAGAGGCCTATGGCGATGGATTTTTAGGCCTTAGCCAGTCAGTTTGTGAGATTGGATCTTCGGAGCCTAGTCGAGTCCTAGGTTGTGTGGTTTCTCGGTCTTCCTTATTCGACCGTATCAGGGAGCGACAGTATTTTGACCCTCATCTACTTGTCCTCAAGGACAAGGTTCATCATGGTGATGCCAGAGATGTGACCATTGGATATGACGGGGTATTAAGGATGCGGGGTCGAATTTGTGTGTCAAATATTGATGGGCTTCTAGAGTTAATTTTATAGGAGGCCCATAGTTTACGGTATTCCATCCATTCGGGTGCCGCAAAGATGTATCAGGATTTGAGACAACAATATAGGTGGAGGCGAATGAAGAAAGATATAGTTGGATATGTAGCTAGATGCCTCAACTGTTAGTAGGTGAAGTATGAGCACCAGAGACCGGGTGGGTTGCTTCAGCTGATTGAGATTCCGGAGTGGAAGTGGCAGTGGATCACCATGGACTTTTTAGTTGGACTCCCACGGACCTTGAATAAGTTTGATGCCATTTGGGTGATTGTAGATTGGCTGACCAAGTCCGCTCATTTTATTCCTATATGTACTACTTATTCATCGGAGCGGTTAGCAGAGATTTATATCCAAGAGATCGTTCGTCTGCATGGTACTCCAGTTTCTATTATTCCAGATAGAGGTACTAAGTTTACAACATGGTTCTGGAGGGCTGTTCAACAGGAGTTGGGTACTCGGGTGGAGTTGAGCACAACATTTCACTCCCAGACAGACGGACAGTCCGTGTGTACTATTTAGATTCTTGAGGATATGCTCCGTGCGTGTGTGATTGAGTTTGGAGGGTCTTGAGATTAGTTATTGCCATTTGCGGAGTTTTCTTACAACAACAACTATCAGTCCAGCATTCAGATGGCACCGTATGAGGCTTTATATGGTATGACGTGTAGATCTCCGATGGGTTAGTTTGAGCCAGGTGAGGCCATGCTATTGGGCATAGAGTTGGTTCAGGACGCATTGGAGAAGGTTAAGGTGATTGAGGATAGACTCCGTACAACCCAGTCCAGACAGAAGAGCTATGCGGACAGGAAGGTTCGTGATGTTTCGTATATGGTTGGAGAGTGGGTTCTGCTTCGGGTTTCGCCTATGAAGGGCGTTATGAGATTTGGGAAGAAAGAGAAGTTGAGTCCGAGATTTTATTGGCCCTTTTGAGGTATTGAGCGTGTTGGGGAGGTTGCCTATGAGCTTGCCTTACCTCCCAACTTGGCAGGAGTTCATCGGGTATTTCATCTTTTGATGCTCCGGAGATATCACAGTGACCCGTCACACGTGTTGGATTTCAGTTCAGTCCAGTTAGACAAGGATCTATCCTATGTTTAGGAGCCAGTGGCTATACTGGACAGGCATGTCAGAAAGTTGAGGTCAAAGAATATTGCTTCAGTAAAGGTTTAGTGGCGGGGTCAGCCGGCCGAGGAGGCGACCTGGGAGACCGAGCAGGATATGTGCAACAGTTACCCTTATCTTTTCACTACTTCAGGTATGTCTCTATGCTCGTTCGATGACGGAGGAATGTTTAAGTGTAGGAGGATGTGATGACCCGGCCGGTCGTCTTAAGAATTAATGCCCCGATCCCCAATTAATTATTTTCCACAAGTTTATTTCTTCTAAATTGAATTGCCGGGATGTTCGGTTTTGAGTTTCGGAGAATTTTGGGACACTTAGTCCCTAAATGAGAGTAAATGAGAGCTTAAGTTTTGGAAAGTTGCCCGTAGTCGGAACACTGTGAAGATGGCCTCAAAATGGAAATCCGATGGTTCTGTTAGCTCCGTTAGGTGATTTCGGGGTTTGGTGCATGCTCGAAATGTGTTTTTGAGGTCCGTTAGCTAATTTAGGCTTGACATGCCGTAGTTTGAATTTTTGAAGTTTCCGGTCCGATAGTGAGATTTTGATTCGAGGGTCGGAATGGAGTTCCGAAAGTTGCAATAGCTCTATCATGTGTTTTGGGATGTGTGTGTAAATTTTTAGGTCATTCGAACGTGGTTTGGTTAGGTTTTTGATCGGAAGCGTGTTTTGAGAGAATTTGAAGTTCTTAGGCTTAAATCATTGATTAATTCGAGTTTCCGACGTTGTTTTAGGTGGTTTAAGGATTAGTAAAAGTTTGAATGATGCTAGGGGATATTCTGTAGGTTTGGTTGAGGTCCCGGGAGCCTCGGCTGTGTTTCGGAGGATCAATGGAGCATTTTGGAGGTTTGTGAAATTGCAGAAAATCCTTCAGTTGTTGCAGACCCCTTTTCCTCTTCGCGATCACGTCCTCCTCCACGCGTTCGTGTAGAGTAATCTTGGAGGAGGACCAAATTCTTCTTCACGTTCGCGTTCAGTTCCCCTGCATTCGTGAAGCCCTATCATTTCCTACTTCGCGTACACATACCCAACCTCGCGTTCGCGTACCTTTGCAAAGTCCACCATTCGCGTTCGCATATTGTTCCACGCGTTCGCGGACAGTTAATCCTGGGCCACCATATTTTCCTCTTTCGCGTTCCCGAGCCTGCTTCCACGTTCGTGAAGCATAATTTAGTAGCCTTCAATTTCCTTCTTCGCGAACGCGTGACTTCTTCCGCGTTCGCAATTCATTAAATACCTGGGTAGTATAAACATTTTAAAATCCGAGGGTTAGTCATTTTTACCAAAACTCAAGCTTGGGAGCTCGGATTTGGGGGAGATTTCGAAGGTTTTTCAGAGGCATTGATTGGGTAACGATTCTAAATACCTTTTTTCTCTTAACCCAATAATCTAATCATGAATTCTCCTTTTAATTTTGGATTTTAGATGAAAAAGTGATAAAAATTCATAGATAAAATTTTTGAGTTTTGAGTGGGTGTTTGAACTCCTATTTGAGAGATTTATATATGGGTGGACTCGTGAGAGTACGAGGGTTCTAAAAATATTAATTTCATCCGATTCCGAGACATTGGCCTAAGGGGCATTTTGGTTATTTTACTTAATTTCGCGTCTTAGCTTTGAATTAAATAGTAGAATCAGTTGTTTGAGATGTTATTTACGATATGTAATTGAATTGAATATATTTGGGTCATTTGAAGTTGGATACTCGTGGCAAAAGTGTAATTTTGAGTTGATTTTGGAGCCAGTTCGAGGTAAGTGACTTGTCTAATCTTGTGTGAGGGTCCTTTCCCCTTAGGATATGATATTAATTGAATGCTTTGTACGTGAGGTGACGAGCGTGTACTTGAGCTAATTGTTAAAAATTCAGTTTTTTATTTAAATATTTAGACTGAGTTTCTTTATTACCTACGTTATTCTACTTGCAAATATAATATGTGTTAGTTTAGAAAAGCATGCTTAGTTGATCTAAATTGCCTATTTGCTTAAGTTGCTTTGGTTGTATTACGTGAAGCATGTTAGACTAGAACTACTTGTTGCCTTGTCTTTTTGCACTCCAATTCTGAATATTTTCTTGTTTCGGCTGCCTATTTACATTGGGACTACGGATGTGGGATTCCGGTAGCTCCCCCCTTGTTTGTTTACTTTGGGACTGGGGGTTCGATTCCCGAAAGCTCCTTGGAAAGTTGATGAAATGGACTACAGGACGGTATCCTGGGAGATCCTCGTTGTTGGTATTGATATTGAGCTGTTTTACTCCGTGTGACCTTATTCTCTGTGTTATTTGTTGCCTTGTATAACCTGTCTTACTTCATAGTTGTACTCATTATTTTTGTTTATTTTATACTTTTGCAAGATTTATTATTATGTTTATTCTCAGTAGGGCCCTGACCTTCCTCGTCACTACCCGACCGAGGTTAGGCTTGGCACTTACTAAGTATCGATGTGGTATTCTCATGCCCCTTCTGCGCATGTTTTTCATGTGCAGATCAAGGTACTTCTACCCAGGCGTATTATTCTCGAGACGGAGAGATCTAGCAGAGACTTCGAGGTACATCTGCCGTGTCCGCAAACCAGGGGTCTCTATCTTATTCTAGCTTTAGCGGTTAGCTTTCCTTTCGTACTGTTGTTTTAGACATTCTAGAGTTAGAGCAGTGTATTTCCTTCCGTTAGCTTGTGTTCCCGTGAGTTTTGGGTTTTTGGGATGATATTGTAGACTTCCGCGTTATTGAGTTGTATATGCCGAGCGACATTTATATACAGTTTTCCTTCTAGTTTGTTCGGTTTTAATTATTTGGTTCCGCAAGTTATGTTGTTTCCACATTGTTAGGCCTACCTAGTCATAGGGACTAGGTGCCATCACAACATGTTCACGGAGGGCGAACTGGGGTCGTTACAAATTGGTATCAGAGCTCTAGATCCATAGGAGTCACAGAACATAAGCCGGTTTATTAGAGTCTCGCTGATCGGTACAGAGATGTCTGTACTTATCTACGAGAGGCTATGTAACCGTTAGGAAAATTTCACATCATTTGATTCACTGTCGTGCGAGATTTTTGACATCACAATCCTAAACTTCTGCATGTGCTACTCGAGATGATCAGGCACCCGCGCCCCTACTGCAGTCGTTAGAGCTCCGGGCCGGGGTAGAGGCCGAGGACGCGCACGTGGTGCAACGAGAGCACCTGTGCGAGCTGCCGCCGAAGTACCATCAACAGATCCAGCTGGAGTTCAGGTACCTAACATGCCTACGACTACTAATACTCCAGCTCTTCAGGAGACTTTGGAGCAGTTCTTGAGCATGTTTGGTACGATTCAGACGGGATTGATTCAGGTTATACCGCCTACTTCACAGATTGGGGGAGGGACCCAGACTCCTGCCGCCCCCACTCCGGAGCAACGAGTTTCCATTGGTCAGGTTCCAGGTGTTTTGGCGACACAGCCTGTGGTCCCAGTTCAGCGGGTGGTGAGGACCTCTCGCCGAGTAGGGGAGAGGTTGGTCCAGGAGAGAGAGGATAGACGAGGTTAAAAGGGAGAGTACAAAGGAGTGAGTAGACCTCGTAGATTAAGGAGACCCACCGGCCCTTATTTTGGAGGAAGAGTACGGCATGGTAGAGGATTTGTGGGTCAGCCAGCTCAATTTGGATCTCAAATTTCACACAGAGTTTCAGGTGTTCATGGGTCTTGGAGTACCCGTACCGCACAATTCCCACTGTCACATTAGTCGCGAGGTTGCTTTGAGTGTGGTGACATACTCCATGTGGTGAGGTATTGCCCTAGACTTGGGAGGAGTGCACCTCCACAGACTTCTCAGCCACAGCGCGCCCCGCAGAGTTCTCAGGCTATGATTACAGCCCCAGTTGCTACCCCACCTATCCGTCTGAACATCATCTAATAGATTGAAAGACTTATACTGATTATCGCAAATGTCGGTATTGGCATGACAATCAAGAATAGCATAATGGGGAGACAACCAGTCCATGCCGGAGATAATATCAGAATCAACCATGCTAAGTAACAATAAGTCGGCTCTGGTCTCAATACCACTAAGAGCAACCAAACACGATTGATAGACATGGTCCACAACAAGAGAATCTCCCACAGGAGTAGAAACATAAACAGGGAAACTCAAGGAATCCCGAGGTACACCCAAATGCGAAGCAAAATAAGAAGACACATAAAAATAAGTGGAGCCTAGATCGAATATAATCGGTACACCTCTATAACAAACCATGACAATACCTATGATGACAGAATTGGAGGCAATTGTTCCTTCAACTCCTCTAACTCTTTCGGTGCCATACGATATGGTGCCATGCATCAAATCAATATCGAAATCAATAACCTTGCCCGGCGGCATGCCCGGCAACATGCCCAGCTACAAGAAACACATCCGAAAAGTCCCTCACCACCGGAACTGAATCAATAAGAGGAGCCTTTGCACTAACATCCATCACGAGAACCCAAATAAGAAAGACATTCCTCCCCAGTCGTCTGCTGTATCTTCGAGATATAAAACCACTCCACTAGGACATAATCCGTCGAACCTCGCCACTGAACTGCGGCATTTCCGGCATAGCCAATAACGCAACCTTAGCACAATAGTCCAGAATGACACAACACGGAAACAACCAGTCTAAACCCAATATCACATCCAAAATCTAACATACCAAGCAACGAAAGATCCACTCGGGTCTCTAAATCCCGATAGTCGCTAAATAGTGTTGATACACGCGACCCATAACCATGACATAGCCTAAACATGAGAACTCTCAGTCTATAAATCCATATAGCATACGAATCACCATGCCTGATCTCAATTCCACCGTCCAAATGCATATCACACCTCAAATACCCAATCTCCCTCAAAAGATACTCTAAAGTTCCACCGTCCCACCAAGCAAACTCGAATGTCAGCAGTCGATCTAACAAGAAAGCGCTGCAATACTACTAAACTACCATCAACTTAATCACATTTCCTTTCCTGGAACATATACCCTCGTCAATTTACTCCAATTAGTAATATCATTTCCTTAATCATCTCAAGATCATCCCCTAATCATCTGAAACTACACGTGCTACCTAAGAATTTTTATGACCTTCCATTCAAAACTGAACTGAAACCTGACACACACAATTCTCAATCCTCCACAACATATCGCATATGTCACACCATCCTAGGATAACATGAGAACTTCATCTCCCTCCCGAGCCACAAACATCTACGTACTCAACTAGTCAAGAACTTTCTAGTGATCCCATATAGAAGAAAATCATGATACATCCCATGCTCCTCATGCCTATACAAAATATACATCTCCAACTAAGGTAGAAACCATCAACAACTCTCCGAGTTCCCCTTACACAAACCAAACCTGTCGTGACTGAATCCTTCTAACTCAACCAAGCTACGCAGGCCACCAACACCTAAGAGCGTTGCCGCGAAACACCGGTAAGAACTCATTACCTCGAACACCCCCAAGGAACTAACCATATCCTTACCCTACCGGTTCGGCCTACTATCAAGCTATCCCATCTAGCCAAGTTGTCTTTTGATTTTCCTTCAACTTGATACTATTTCTTGCTATAACGCCGCCATTCCTCAACCCAGACTCACCACATGAGACTCAATCATAAAACCACACAGTCTAAGACTCATAAGCCGCTGAATACCCTCTTAAGTATTCCTAAAAGCACCATATTCAAAATACTTTACTCTGAGGAAACTTCCTGCGAATTTAAATCCTTTACCTCCCTGATACCGATACATAGAATCCCATAATTAATATAGAAAAAACCACAAGTCTTGACATCTTCCAATGAAAACTTAGTTTCTAACCACATATACAACTTTAAACTACCCCATTGTTACATGTAGAATCTTCAACACATTAGAACCATTCTCAAGAGTCATTCACTCTATTCAAACTGCAATTAGCTTGATCAAACTAACAGGACCACTCGTGCCTCATTAGTTCACTGAGACCACGAACAGGTGACATCATTCCATTACAACTAAGAAATTTCTTGCTCTACGCACCGAGCATCTTTTACCATCAATGACTTAAGACATCCCGTGATTCTCACACACCCGTGAAGCATCTTATAACCTTTGTTAAAAAAATTCCTTTACTCGGACCATCCTCGATCTCAATCTCTGCAGTTATAACTAATTCACCCGAACGCCTCAAACTAGAACGATATAGCACCTAGTCGTGCAATCAACTAATCAATAGCAAACTCCCCCACTTGGCTCAAAGCCATATATCAAAATACACTCGATAACTCATAATCCATACTCTTTACTGTTTCCATAATACCATAGTGATATTAACTCAATCCGGCATAAGCTCATGGAACACAAACTATCTAGTACTTCATATCTTCTGCAAATCATGCATTCACCCTCGTAACAGCTAAATCCACTCTCTTAAGCGACCCAAAATTTAAATTTCAACACGTATATTTCACTTTTGAATGAGATCTTCTAACGAACAACATAAGGATCACACAACTTTAAAACATTCCGCAGGAGATAACCCACCTGCATTGCCTCAAACTAACATTTCTCTATAACTTCCACCATAATAAATTGTACGCAGTCACTTAGTCTTCTTGAGTCTGAACTCATACCGCAACATGAAATTTACTTCACTCTAAACTGGGAAACATGAAAAGATCCTTCACACGCCCATAACTCGGGGCTATACCTCGAATCAAGATGGAATTTAAGCATTTAATAGTTTTTCTATCCTCCATCAGACCTTTCTCATCGCTTCCAAATCATATGGATACATCTCGTATAAGTTCAAAAACACTTGCTCACACAATCAGCACCTCGGTGCTCAAGCCATAGGCAAAGATTCGGCCTCAAGTCCTCCTGAATGGCCCAACATCAACTCTCAGAGATCACATCTCACCCCTCGATCGGGGAATCACAAGACATCGATGCACATCTGATACTGAGCGCTCATACATGCATACAAACGCGTGGAAGGAATTGAAAGAGTTACATTTCAAGTTGAATTAAGGATGCACGACAAGAATTCAAGAATGTGAATTTTTTCCTAAAGGTTCTGCAGCATCTCAAGGATAAATACAGACGTCTCTGCACCGATCCGCGAGACTCTACTAAACCTACTCACGAATCATAAGACCTATTAACCTAAGATCTAATACCAACTTGTCATGACCCTAACCCCAAACCCGGTCGTGATGGCGCGTCTCATGAAGACAACGTCAGCCAATTAAACCTAATTCACCTTTTAAAATAGTTAAACAATATAAAAGCAGTCTAAACACGATTTAGTGATAATAAGTAGCAGAAATACAACCTGTCACAGCCCTAACCGGGGTGTCACAAGTCACGAGCATCTACTAGGGTATAAATACAACTGAATGTCTGAAGTGTACAACTATAGACTAATGAAATGAAGAGAGAGAAAAGCAATGCTGCAAACGCCGGCAGCTACCTTGCTAAACTCCGACGACTCTGCTTCCAATCAGATAAAACCCGCTACTGGGTGCATAAATACCTAAATCTGCAATAAAGTGAGTACTCCAACTAATTGAGTAATAATCATAACTAAAGTCTGAATGGTAAGAAATGACGTAAAGCATATCAAGATGTTGTATAGAAGCAGTTCAAAACCAGTAAGGAAGCAGTGAAGCTGTAAAAAATAACCTCTTAAAACATCTTAGCTCAGTTTAAACTTCTTTGAAAATGACTTTTTCAACAGTTACGCAAAATGCATATCAGTTAGTGCAGATAAGCACAGAAATCCACCCCTTGGGCACAAATACCATAGTTTAATAGGTAAAATGACAAATAAATATGAAAGATAAACACATAAAGGTTCACCCCTCGGGCACAATGTCAATAACTCCGCCCCTCGGGCAATATCTCAAAACAATACCAACCCCTCGAGCAATCACATAGAATGGTACCGGCCCCTCGGGCAATCGCATAGAACAATACCAGCCCCTCGGGCTATCATATAGTACAATATCAGCCCCTCGGGCTATATCACACATCACAATGGGTACCTGCGCTCAATGAGGGTGTACACACTCCGGGAGGGGCCCCTTACGGCCCAAGCAACAATATTAAGCCATCTCGTGGCATCAAATCTAGGCCCTCAGCCTCATATCAATCAACAAGCCACCTAGTGGCGTACATATATCAGGCCCTCGACCTTATAATCAAATCAGTATCTCACTGCTGCGGCGTGCAGCCGGATCCAAAAGTATCCTCACAACACATGCCCCCAGCCTTACTCAGTCAAAAATCACATAAGCTACTCGAGCAATAGTAAAACGTGATGCTCAACCCAAAATATTATTTGACATATCATTTATGTCTCAAAACTGAGTAAAAATGGCTAAGTAGTAAAACAGTAGAAAACAATATGACTGAATTCAAGTAATAAAACAATAAGGAAATGGTAATATAAAATCCCCGAAGGGCTCAAATAGTTGTCACGAAGCCCAAATATGGCAATAATCACAAATCATGATGATATCAAATAAGTTTCAATCAAATACGCGGTACAATCATCAACCGGGACGGACCAAGTCACAATCCCCAATAGTAAATGGCCTCACGCCCATCATCCAGCATGTGTCTCACCTCAATATAGTAATACGATGTGCAATCCGGGGTTTCAAACCCTCAGAACATCATTTACAGTCATTACTCACCTCGATCCGGTCCAAACACTAGCCTGCGATGCCTCGCCCGCGCGAATCGAACTCCGGATGCTCCAAGTATAGCCACAATCAGTGCATAATCATAAAAATATTCTAAGGGAGCGAAGCCCACTTGAAACTATTCAGTTTACATCAAAATCCTGAAATTGCTCAAACCCGGCCCCCGGGCCCACGTGTTGGGACTCGATAAAATTGTCATCAATGGAATCCTCGTCCTCTCCCAAGTTAATGCATACCAAGGACATCAAAAATCCACCCACAATTGACCCTTACATTCCTAAATTTTAGGTCTCCAATTTCAAACTCTAGTTCCTCAATTTTCGTCTTAGTTTTCATGATTTACTAGGTGGAATCCACATAAGAATCGAGTTTTTAGTCCAGAATTCTTACCTTCAAAAGTTTCCCCTTGAAACCCTCTTCAATATTGTGAGCAAGTGATTTTTGCCTCGTATGAATTGCTCCTATAGAATTCTTAGATTTAGGATTTTTCTTTTAATTATTTGATTTTTAGGAATTAATTGCATAATTTGCATGTTTATTTGCATTACTGTATGCATTTTTAATTTAACCTAAACTCATAAACAATACAAAAAATAAGCATTGCATTGCATTTAGAATTTAATTTTATATCTTTTAGATTAATTAGTAATTAGGATTTCACAAAAATACAAAAATCACAAAAAATTGAGTTATTTTAGCTTTGTTTAATTTTTAGCATTGAATTTGGTTAGATTTCCTTTAAATTTGATATTTAATTAATTGTGTCAATTATTAATTAGATTGGGCATGTTAATTTATTTTTTAGAATTAATTTAGACTTTTAGTTTTAATTTGAATAGAAAAAGAAAAAAAAAATCAAAAGAAATTGAGTCTCTAATTTTTAAAGACCCAAATTTTGGGCCAATCTCTGATTTAATTCGGCAGCCCAAGTCAAAGCCACAAAAGACTCGTCCAAACCACCCCCGTTTGGTCTCAAATTTTTAACCTTGATTTTTGCTTTCCCATTTTCTTAGATTTTTAGGTCTCAAATTTCTAATTTTTCCTTCTCTTTGTTCGTACTAATTGTTACAATATAACATGTTCTGTTTTGTTTGATTAATTTTATTTGTTTGATGACTTATAGTAGTGGATTTCAATTATGAGTTTAAGTAATTAAATTTAATTCAAGCTTAAATTAGAGTCATTTGGATTTGCCTTCCAGTTTTGGGGATTAGTTATATTCTTTGGTGCCATTTGGTCATTTTTGAGTGTTCAAACCCCTCATAAGTATTTATGGTCACCAACGACCAAGTTAAAAGGGCTGGTGTAGTTGGACTTTGGGTTAGTTTTAACCTGATTTAACAATTTGAGAGGTAAGTTTCAGGGTCATTAAGGGTAGTTTGGGAAATAGGATATAGAGAATCTTGGGTAACAGTTTTCAGAAGTTTCTAGCAGGGGTCTGCTAGTAAATTTCAAATTTAACTTGGGTAGTAAGGCATAAAATAAAGAACTAACTAGCAAAATGAAAACCGAAAAAAGGTCTAAAAGAAAAAAAAACAAAAATCTGAAGTTGCCCTAGTAACTTGCTTATAAAGGCATTGTTACTTGAGGCTGAAGAGAGGTCCAAGTATTGAAAATTCTGAAAAACTCTAGGCGGCCTAAACTTCTAAGAAAAAAAAATTATTCCATTAAAGTTTTCATGAGATACTGGAGGTTTTCATTGTTAAAACAATCTTTGAATATCCAGAAGTTAAAAATGAGTTGAATCTTGTTTGATATTCAAGTATTTGGATCATCTTTGGTTGAATTTTTTGAGTGCTGGTTTTTATTGATACTATTGCAGGTTCAAGTTTGGGTTTACGTTGGTCTTCCTCGAGTATTTCTGGGTTGATTTTTGCATGCTGAACCCTGTTCCTGCTGGTGCTTCTTGCTACTTACCCATCCCTTATTGTTGCTTTTCTTGTGAACTCCAGGTATATGTTCTGAGTCTTCCTTGATGTAGCTCTCAAATTGGAAATGAAAATAAAAGTTGTGCATGACTTCTCATGTTGATCTATGTTCATTTGGATCTTTGTAGTTCGATTAGTTTTTATTGATTAGCTAAATCTTCACACTGTAATTAATTATGGAATGTTGAAATATATTTTGTTTTCTTCGTTTATTTTAGTTCTAGTAATGTAGAATAGTTTTGCAAGTCACGTTAGCTTAAACGTAGAAATGAGTTTGGAATTTATTAGGTTTTATTACTGTCCATTGCATATAAATCTTCAAGTACCTCAAAGGTTTATTATCATATTTCAAATGTGAGTTTGAATTTTACGTGAGCCTGAAAGAAATTGTAGGATTACTATGTGTGCTTGTATTAGCTCTATTTCTGTGGCTTAATAGATATTTGAACAGTTCGATGTTTTAGTGCTTAGTTCCCATAGCTTAGTCATTAGGACATTCGACTAGAGTTTTGAGATCTGCAAAAAATGAAAATCCAATTGTTCATGCATTTTCTTAGTTTTAAACATGTTAATTAATGTAGTTTGTCCATTTATTTGCAATTAAAAAGTGAAGCAAAGAGAGCTGGTCTGTGAGTTGAGCCGCAGATTCGAGCTAAGGATTATGTCCCAATGGGAAGCTCTCCTTATTCGAATTTGGGTTCATCTTCTAGCCCAGATTTTTTTTTGAAATAAAGTTGGTTGAAGTTTTAGTTAATTTAGGTCAAAGGATTTAAATCATAACTCAAATCTATTAATTAGGCCTCATGTTTATAGGATTAATGTCAATTGTGCTTATATTATTGTAATCATTGGTATGGGCCATCAGATCACAAGAACTAGGCCTAACGAGGGCCCAGATCCAATCTTTGCCCTTGTTGTGAACACACTTTTGGGCCTGGCATCATTTGGAGCCCAGTTTTTGCGCATTAATCATGTAGCCCATTTTGGCTCTCTTTCGCAATTAAAGGCTAACCGTTTTATCAACTGGACTTAGCTTAAATTTTGGGGCTTGAAATCAATCCCTATGGCTTCAGTCAATTAATAGGATCCTTAGAATAATTTGAGGAGGGCCATATTATATAACACAATAGTCCATGGCCCTTCAAGATTTAAAAAAAATAATTAAGGTGCGCCAAGCCAAATAAAAATCATAAATTGCGTGGCCCTCTTTAATTATATCTTTAAACTCCTTAGAAATCGGGGCGTGCCATTTAGTTGAATTTCTATGGCCCTCGCAAAGTTAACCACGCACTAGTTTCTTTAGTCTCGTTATTTAATAATACTACCTTCCTAAATTCGGGTGTGCATTTCATGTGACCCAAATCCAAATCCTAAAACATTGAATAAAATATGTTTCATATTGCAGGTGCATTTCATATGACGCGATCCAAAGACATATTTTAGACGACGTTCAATCTTCTTTAAAATTATTTAAAAGCGGTTTATAGTTAAAATTTTACCATAGGCTAAACCTGTATTAAAATCATATATTAGGCCAATTATGATAGTTTAAGCGACTGTGCTAGAACCACGGAATCCGGGGGTGCCTAACACCTTCCCTCGGGTTAACAAAATTCCTTATTCAGAATTTCTGGTTCGCAGACTTCACAAGGAAACAAAATAAACCGGTGACTTGGGACACCAAATAAACTATCCCAAGTGGAGACTCCGATAAACGATTAATCCCATTTCGAATAATGTCACTTAAAGTGGAAAAACTCTCTTATACACTAACCTTCCGGGGGGTGTGTAAAAAAGGAGGTGTGACAGCTCTGGCAGCTCTGCTGGGGATCCGAACCCAGAACTTCGGTTCAGGGTTTAAGAATTCAAGCTTAGAATAGCTGTTATGATTGGATTTATCTGTTATATGGTTTTCCTACATGTTTGAGCCTAATATGCTAAATGTTTTACCACTTTGATATTGTTGAATTGTATATATAAACTGCTATGAAACCCTTGCTCTCTCTGAGTCTTCTACATCATGGAGAAGGGTGCACTTCGTGTGACTTCTCTTCCGTTTAGAAACTTATCCCATTTTAGAACGAGGTTCGCACAAGTTGTTAAGCCGGCGGAGCTTCTGTATCCCCGGTACGCTGCCCCCCTCGGCTCGAGTTGTCCGCTCGGGTAAGCCAGGTCTAGCACAATAAACCTAGGTTTTAAACCTAGTAGAACAAAGCCTCATGCCGTATCCCTAGTAGGAACGTTTGTTTACATCATGTGCATTTGACTTAGGGGACTCAACACAGGAGTTGGGTTCGTCTAGGACATGTGACTTGAAATGAAATGACCATCCTAATGCATCTTACTTGCTACTTGTGCATTTATTTGCTCGGATTTGCATGTTGACCGGCATGTAAATAATGGGAGAGAGTTAAAAAGAGAATAGCGATGTTAGAGTTAAGTGAGGGTAATCACCTGTTATGAGAAACCAATACCCAATTAGTACTGAAACTCTGCCGGATTTTTGAGAAGATAAAAGAAAAGAAAGGTTTTTGTTTTCAAAAATATTGGTTTTGTCAAATCTGCCCGAACTACGCCAGTTTGATTCCCACCGGATGTGGGATACGTAGGCAACCCTTATCGGGTCCAACTTCCCTTTTACAAAAATGGCCCAAAAACAACAAATTTTTTAGTTTTTGTCACAAATAAGTCAGGTGATGCCATTCTTGTCTAAGATAAGCCGAATGTCCCCAAAAGGGCACCGGAATGCTATTTTTGGAAGAACGGTCACATTGGGTCATTTTTAACGGTTAGCGGGAACACCTTAAAATCTTCTTTCCTGAAGTGCTAAAAGGCTGTATCCGCAAAGCCGAGGTTTTGTTTTTGAAATAAAAAATTTTGGAAAAAAACGATGTTGCTTTTTCTTCTTTTAGGTTAAAATAAATCTTTAAATCACCTTAATAAATGTGCAGGATGAGCACGAACGAAATTGAACCCTTCACAATCCTTAAGGAGATCCCCTTGAAGCTCCATATGTGGTAGAATGATCTAGAAAAGGGCAGTAGAGAAATAGTGGTAAAATTTCGGGGAGGCCTCGTCGGACTATTGAACGTCAAGCCAAGGTCGGACATAATTGAAGCTTTAATAACTTTCTGGGATCCGACTCGTAATGTGTTCCATTTCTCTGACTTTGAGCTCACACCTACATTGGAGAAAGTTGCGAGTTATGCGGGCCTTAATGGAAATCTTAGAAGCCAATATCCGTTGGCACCAAGACCGGTATCTCCCCACAGGTTCATGGACTTGTTGAGTATTAGTCGGGACGTTCAGGACGGAAATCTATCGCAAGAGTATTGCACACTCCATTTCTTGTATCATCGATATGGAAACCCCCGAGGTTTTGAAGAGCCAAACACTGGTGTAACCCATGCCGGAAACAAAGACAAATGGGAGGCAAAGCGTGGTTTAGCTTTCATGGTAGCTTTCTTGGGAGTTGCGGTCTGTCCACGGAAAGATGGGAACATAGAGATAGGTCTTGTGGGAATGATCGATGTTGCAATCAAGAAAGCCAACAACATTGTGGTTCCTCTGATCATATCTGAAATCTATCGAGCCATGACTATCTGCCGGGAAGGGGAAAAGTTCTTCCAGGGTTGCAATTTGTTACTACAGTTATGGATGCAATAACACCTCTGTTACCGGGTTGGGTACATGAATTATGGTTTGACTGGGTTGAGCTGCATTGAAGAATTTGAAACCCGGGTAGCAGGTATTGAATTCCCTATAGGTACTGAAGCTTGGCTTGCATATCTGAGATCCTTGACTGCCGATAAGATTGAGTGAGCATTTGGATGGCTCCCTACCACTGAAGCAGTGTACATGTCACATGAAGTGTCTTATATCCTCTTGATGGGCATCTGGAGCATCCAACCCTATGCTCCCTATAGGGTCTTGCGACAACTAGGAAGATTTCAAACCGGCCACAATGATAAAGATCTGAGTAAACATGACATTGAACTGGGCCCAAAAGCTACATTTCCAGAAGGGAAAATTCGCCAAGTATGGAATGAGTTTAGGTTTCTTGAACCTAAGACCATAGTGCAAGACCGAGCTAGAGGTGAAGTGGACCCTTAGTACATGGTTTGGTTCGGCAGAAGATTCCAGATTCCTGAAAGGCCCGCAAAGAGACCATATGTCCAACAGTTTACCGATGGGTCCCAGGTGCAATGGGATTGGTTAACTAAGGAAAATGATTACAGAGCCAAAATAAGCCAATTGGAAAGGCAAGTCATGGAGTTTCAATTTGAAAAGGGTGTTCAAGCCACCGCAGACGAGGGAGAAAAGAAGAAACTGACCCAGGAAAATGACGCCCTTAAAGCTCGGATCAGAAAGATGAAAACAACTGCCAATAACCCGAAAAGAAGTCGGGCTGATCGAGTGCCAAAAATACCTGGAAAAGTCTGAAGATAATCTAGCAAAAATCCGGGCACAGTAGACAAAGAAAGCAGAAGAACGGGCACAATTTGTGCAGCAAATGAAGAGAAATTATGAAGGGACCATCACTAGCCTGAGAAGAAAGGTGACTACTGTTGAGGATGAGGCAGCCCAACGGCCTAAAGATTTCAAGGCTGATAGGGAGCATTGTTATAAGTTGATGGCTCAAATGGAGAAGGACATACAACAATTGCAAAACTAGCACTTTCATGACTCCGAAGTATTGGAAGCCCGAAACCAGCAGATAGGGCGGTTACTTCAGGAAAAAGGCCAAATTAGAGAAACGATTAGGGCCATCGCTGACTGTATCACCATGAAATGCCAAGCGTGCGAGGATATGACTCGTACCACCTTCTTTGCTGCAGTGATGACTTTTGTCCGTCAAGTTATGGGTGATTTGGAGCGACTACAAGGGGGTCTCGCATATAGGCGAGGCCGAATGATGCCCTGCGGTCCCCAGTAGTTGAAGCTTTAATGTATTCCTGATTTTTCAAGCATCGAGTCTGTATTTTGCTTTGTTTTGAGTCTGTTTGTAGTTTTTCTTTCCAAGAAAATGAGTAGTTAACATATTTTGTAATAGAAGTTTTATTAATGAAAATTGAAAATTCACAAAAATTGTTTCTTTACTTTTCGCATTTATTCTTATTAAACTACATAATGATCTGATTCATGCGGCGTCGTGATACATAGGCAATCCTCATCGGATCCGGTCATATTTTGTAATTAGCTCCAATAAGAAAAAATGAAAAAAAAAGAGAAAGAAAATGAGAGAAAAGGGACAAAGAAAGGAAAAGCTGAAAAAGCAAGTGGAAATCAAAAGAAGAAATTGGAAAAGAATAAGGAAAAACTGGGATGACACATGCAAGTGTTGCAAAACATGTAGAAACCCATTTAACTATATAGGTGCATCACACCCCAGCGTGCGATTACTTATCTGTTATTTGTCTCAAACTAACCGTTTGCTGCTGTCCTCTAGTCCAGGTTTTATTGAAACGATGGTTGGTTTTTCGTGGTAACCTGGCTTCACATCCATACTTTACCAGATCAAAGGGGAGTATCGGTATGTCTTCAGAAATGACCTTGCCAATGGTTCCCATCACAGATGATAGACCAATCTCGGGCATCCCGACCTCAAAATCTGCAACGGCTGAAGAGAACCGGATCTTACGTCTCTGAGTCATAGAAATGTGGGATGCCTGGGCAAATGGAAGAGAGCCGCCGAGTGCTATCCCAGGATTCCCCAAATTGTTTCCTATATTAGAGGGTACTTCTAATATTCCAATCAACATCCAAACAGCCCACTGGGACGGCCCACCATGTCAGCTCATTTCATGGGAACACCTTCTGAGGTTCGCCCCTAGGTGTTCATGTCCGGAGCAGCCTCTAATATCTTCACCGCTCCCCCATGCTCAGCCACAACACAACCCGCTCTGCCTAGGCCCACTTTTGATCCTTCAGCCTTTACATTTCAAACACCCACCTTCCAAATGGAGCCTCCTCAGATCACCACATATACTTATCCTCAGCCGCCTCAATTTGAGTTCACTGCGGGATAGGAAAAGATTCCTAAAACTCCCGAATATGAGGAAATTGCAAGGAGGATGAGAAGCTTGGGGCAGAGCCTCAAGAACATACAGGGACTGAGTGGGCAGAAAAATGTGTCTTATGCTGATCCATGCATGTTCCCTCACATGCACTTGCCTCTGGGATTCAAAACTCCAAAGTTTGAAAAGTATGATGGTCATGGTGATCGTATTGCTCATCTTAAGAAATACTGCAATCAATTGCAAGGAGCTGGAGGAAAAGAAGAGTTACTCATGGCTTATTTTGGGGAAAGTCTTGTTGGTATTGCCTCCGAGTGGTATATGGATCAAGATATATCTCGTTGGCACATCTGGGATGACCTCGCCAGAGATTTTGTCAGACAATTCCATTACAATATAGACATTGCTCCAGATAGAAACTTATTGGCAAACTTGAAAAAGAAGTCCTCAGAGAGCTTTCGGGAGTATGCAATCAAATGGCATGAGCAAGCATCTAGAGTAAAGCCTCCGATGGATGAAGTCAAAATTGTCACAGTGTTCCTCCAAGCTCAGGAAGCCGACTACTTCTAGAATATGATGTCAGCTATGGGTAAACCGTCCGCGGAAGCTATCAAAATCGGTGAAATGGTGGAAAATGGATTGAAAACAGGTAGAATCCTAAGCCAATCCGCTATTAGAGCAACCTCCCAAGCCATTCAAGGCGGGTTTGGAGGAGTATCAAAAGGAAAGAAGAAAGAAGAAACATCCATAGCAGCATCAGGTGCAAGAAGACACCGTGCTCCTAGATCCGTGTTCCCAGAAAGAACCCCTCAGCATTATTACCCTCGCCAGGACATGGCCTATGGACCTCATCCGTATGCAGTCATGAATGCTCAACCTTTTGCCCGACCTCAGCAACAAGCTAACAGGAACCAAGCTCCATTTCAAAGAAACCACCCTCCTCGCCAAAACCACTACAACCCCCGTCCTCCACAAAACAACTTCCCTCCCCGTGAGCCACCCAGGATGCTAACTTTTATACCAATCGGGGAATCCCACTCCAGCCTATTTCCAAAGCTTATCCAAATGGGTCTGCTACAGCCAGTACCTCAAAATAGGCAAAACCCGGAATCACCCTCCTACCAATGGGGCACCCGATGCGCTTATCACTCAGGAGCTGAGGGGCATGATACAAAAAACTGTTGGACCTTAAAAAGAGTTGTGGAAGATTTAATAGAACAGAGGAAAATAGTGTTAAGGGATGAGGATATCCCCAATGTGACCAACAACCCATAATAATGAGCCAGAAATCGAAATGATCTGTGAGGATAAGGAATTTGACCTGGCATTGAAAGCCATCATCGCCATTGCTGATGTAGAGAGGAAACCAAATACTTCCCCGAAGAAAGACAAAGGGGAGAAAAAGAACAAATCAACCCACTCAAAATCAGAGAAGAAAATTGAAGCAGGAACTCGGGCAGCACCCACCAAAGATGCTGTTCTCTATGTCCCTCGGGGCCGCAAGGTAAAGCAAATGACTTTGAGCCCTCCCAGGAGATTTGAACTGAACAAGGCGACCCAAATGTACATGCTGAAGGAAGCTTATGTGGTGCGGGGGCCAACTAATCCACCAAGGCTGAGTGAGCCCGTAGTTATTGTCCGCGCGCCACAAGGGCCCATGACAGATCCTTCCGCGGTGCCTTAGAACTACCAATAAATGGTGGTGACGTATAAGGGAAAAGAAATCTCAGGAGAGGTTCAAGAAAATTACCATGTGGAGAAGTACTCTAACTTGGAAGAAGTGAAAAACGCCACCAGGAGGCGCTTCCCAGCTAAAAAACTCGTGAGTGCCGAAGAGGCAGAAGCTTTCTTTCAAAAAATGAAGATGGCGGATTATGAAGTGGTTGACCAGCTCTGAAAGTTCTCTGAAAAAGTCTCCTTGCTAACTTTGTTGATGAAATCCCCCGAACACTAGAAGGTACTAATCAAGACCCTCAATGAGGCATACGTGCCAGCTGAGACTTCTGTGAAGCAACTAGAAAGAATGGCGGAAAGATTTTTTGCTATCAACCAGATTTCATTCAGCAAAAATGACTTACCTCCGGAAGGCGTTGCACATAACAAAGCCCTGCAGTTAACTGTCAAATGTGAAGGATACTACGTGAAAAGGGTTATGGTGGATGGAGGTTATGGGGTGGACATCTTCCCATTCTCAACACTACAACGCATGGAAATTGGTACTGAAAGGATTCGTCCCAACAATGTCTGCGTACAAGCCTTCGATTGTATCAAAAGGGACACGATTGGAGAGATCGATTTAACTCTGACCATTGGCCCAATGGACTTTGAGGTGACCTTCCAGGTTCTAGATATGGACACATCCTACAACTTTCTTCTAGGAAGATCATGGATCCACGCAGCAGGGGCTATACCCTACATTATTCATCAAATGGTAAAATTTGAGCATGATGATCAAGAAATTGTGGTCCATGGGGAGGAAGAGTAATCAATTTATCGAGACCCCTCAGTCCCATGCCTTGAAGCAAGAGAAAGCAGTTAACACATAGTTTATCAGGCCTTTGAAGTTGTGGTGGCAAACCAGTATGAATAAGGAAACCCTTGCCCCCAACCCTTCCTTTCTGATGCCTCAATCATGGTGGCTAAAGAAATTATCCGACACGACTTCAAACCAGGGAAGGGACTTGGGAAATCCCTGCAAGGAATAGCTGAACCAATTACCCTGCCTACCACTGAAAAGTTCTTCGGGATAGGTTTCCACCCTACCCAGATGATATAAAGTGGGCAGATGAGAGAAAGAATGATGGATGGGTTCTACCTCAGCCACTACCACATCTGTATGAGACCTCTATCAAGCCAAAGTACAATGAAGAAGGGGATGATAAGGCCTTTACGGCCGAAGAGATTGAAGAAATATATGGGACAATGAGAAAGATACTATTTGAAACCCATATGGTTCAGCCAGGAGAGGGCTCAAGCACCGCTGAGGTGCTGTATATGGGACCAAACACCAAGCTGCATAATTGGAAGGCTATGCCATTCCCAATCAGGCGGGAGTCCCGGTAGACCTGTCCTGCCACTTTTTCTACATCGTGAGTTATTCTAGGATGTAACTCGGATGTTTTCTTTAGTTTCTTGTCTTTTAATTTCCAAAATGTAAACCCTGTTATCTTCAAATTCCATGAAATGAAATCAATATTTCATCGTTTATCTTTCTTTCTTTCTGATTTTTTTGCTATTTTTCTCTTTTATTTCTTCTTTCAGATCTAATAATGCGGCTTTAAATAATGTGACATGCTTGCGGACTTTATGCCCAGATCCAAACACGCTGTCTAATTGTGAAATAATCAACCAAGAACCGGAATACAATGAAGAAGAGGCTTTTAGGGAAATAAATCGAGAATTGGAATAATTTGAGAATAAACCTAAGCCAATCTTAAATGATACTGAGCTGGTTAACTTGGAAAATTCTGAAGATATCAGGGAAACCAAGATAAGCATTCACACGAACGAGAAAACCCTGGATGCAATAATCTAACTCCTGTTTGAGTTTAAAGATGTATTTGCTTGGTCGTATAACGACATGCCAGGGCTCAGTGTTGATCTGGTTGTTCATAAGTTGCCAACTTACCCCGATTGCCCTCCAGCCCAGCAAAAGCAAAGGAAATTTAAAACTGACATCAGTGACAAGATCAAAGAAGAAGTCACGAAATAGTTGAAAGCGGGGGTAATCCGAGTAGTCCGGTACACCACATGGCTAGCTAATGTAGTCCCAGTTCCAAAGAAAGATGGGAAGACCCGGGTGTGTGTAGATTATAGAGATTTAAATAAGGCAAGTCCCAAAGACAACTTCCCTTTGCCCAACATCCACATCCTTGTTGATAACTGCGCCAAGCATGAGATACAGTCCTTCATGAATTGTTACGCAGGATATCACCAGGTGTTGATTAATGAAGAAGATGCAGACAAAACAACCTTCACCATACCCTAGGGTATATATTGTTACTGAGTTATGCCGTTTGGTCTAAAGAATGCTGGGGCGACCTACATGAGGGCCATGACCCCAATTTTCCATGATATGATGCATCAAGAGATAGAGGTGTATGTGGACGGCATAATCATCAAGTCCAAAACCTGGGATGACCATGTCCGAGATTTGAGAAAATTCTTTGAGCGGTTGCACAAATATGATTTGAAGCTGAACCCAGCCAAATGTGCATCTGGATTCCCATCCAGCAAACTTTTGGGCTTCATAGTCAGCCGGAGAGGTATCGAATTAGATCCAACAAAAATAAAATCTATCCGGGGTTTGCCTCCTCCATAAACCAAGAAAGATGTGATGAGCTTGTTGGGCAGATTAAATTATATCAGCCGGTTCATTGCTCAATTGACATCCACATGTGAGCCTATATTCAAATTATTGAAAAAAGATGCAGCAATTAAGTGGACGGATGAATGTCAAGAAGCTTTTGATAAAATCAAGGAATATCTGTCAAATCCGCCAGTCTTGGTCCCACCAGAGCCAGGGAGGCCTCTTTTCTTGTACCTAACGGTCTTGGAAAATTCTTTCGGTTGTGTCCTCGGACAACATGATGTAACCGGAAAGAAAGAACAGGCGATCTACTACCTGAGCAAGAAGTTTACCAGCTATGGAGCTAAGTATACTCTGTTGGAGAGAACCTGTTGTGCATTAACTTGGGTCGCTCAGAAATCGAGACAGTATATGCAAGCCTACACCACCTACCTTATTACCATGTTGGATCCTTTGAAATACATATTCCAGAAATCGATGCCCACGGGAAGATTAGCAAAGTGGCAGATCTTGCTCATTGAATTTGATATAGTCTCTGTCACTCGCACTGCAATGAAAGCCCAGGCGTTGGCAGATCATTTGGCTGAAAATCTGGTTGATGAAGAATACTAACCTTTGAACACCTACTTCCCGAATGAAGAGGTAAACTCAATCGAGGCGATATCCGAGGATACTACCCCTTGGAAAATGTTCTTTGATAGGGCGGTAAATGCAAAAAGGTGTAGGGATTGGGGCAATCTTGATCTCACCCACTGGTCAGCATTATCCGGCAACAGCTCGACTTCGGCTTTTCTGCAAAAACAACACTGCCGAGTATGAAGCATGCATCATGGGTATGAACATGGCAATTGAACAGAACGTCGAAGAGTTGTTGATTATGGGAGACTCAGATCTGATTATTCGGCAAGCCTAGGGAGAGTGGGAAACCCGAGATGTTAAACTTATTTCCTGTCGGCAACATGTGGAAGATCTTAGCAAGCGGTTCAAGTCAATAGTGTTCAGGTACATCCCTCGTTGTCACAATGAACTAGCTGTTGCACTTGCCACTCTAGCCTCGATGTTGCCCTGCCCAGGCAATGCCCACATTGATCCCTTAGAAATCCAAATCAGGGAAATGCATGGTTACTGTAATACGGTTGAGGTAGAACCAAACACCCATCCATGGTACCATGACATCAAAAGGTTTCTAAAAATGCAAGAATACCTCGAGCAAGCCACTGGAGACCAAAAGAGAACCATTAGACGACATGCAAGTGGTTTCTTCTTAAGTGGTGAGGTCTTATACAAAAGGACCCCGGATCTAAACTTGTAAAGATATATTGACACCGAAGAGGCCGGAAGGATCATGCACGAAGTACACGTAGGAGTGTGCGGACCCTACATGAACGGGTATATTTTGGTAAAGAAAATCCTTCAAGCAGGATATTAATAGATAACCATGGAAAAGGACTATTGAAGCTTTGTCCGGAAGTGCCATCAGTGTCAGGTGCACGGTGATTTGATTCATGCACCTCCTACAGAACTACATCCCATGTCAGCACCTTGGCGATTTGTCTCTTAAGGCATGGACTTCATAGGGTCGATCGAGCTAAAAGCCTCAAATGGGCACATATTCATACTGGTTGCCATTGACTATTTCATGAAGTGGATTGAGCCATCATTCTCAAATCTGTCACCAAGAAAGATGTGGTAGATTTTGTGCACTCCAATCTTATTTGCTGCTTTGGCATTCCTGCAACTATTATCACAGATAATGCTTTGAACTTGAATAGTCATTTGATGGGAGAGATATGCAAAAAATTCAAAATAACGCATAGGAACTCTACTCCTTACCAGCCCAAAGCCAATGGTGCTGTTGAGGCAGCAAACAAAAAAATCAAGAAGATTTTGAGCAAGATGATTCAAAGCTCCAGGCAATGGCATGAAAAGTGGCCTTTCACATTACTGGGATTTCGCATCACGGTGCGCACATCGGTAGGAGCAACCCCATGCCTTTTGGTCTACGGAATTGAGGCCGTAATACCTGCCGAGGTGGAAATCCCATCTCTCCCGATCATCGTTGAAGCTGAGATTGAGGACAGTGAGTGGGTCAAGACTCCTCTAGAACAGCTAACCTTAATTAATGGAAAGCGAATGGCTGTGATCTGCCATAGGCAGTTATACCAACAAAGAATGGCCCGTGTTTATAACAAGAAAGTGCGGCCCAGGTTAAGGTGCATTCTTCCTCATCACCAAGAAGCAAAAGGAAAATTCACTCCTAATTGGAAGGGTCCATACATCAATAGAAAGATATTGCCGAGAGGAGCATTGTATCTGGGTGATATCAAAGGAAATGATCCCAAAGCAGCTCTGAATACAGATACAGTAAAAAGGTACTATGTTTAGGCTTTCTGCAGCAATGACTTTGTTCAATTGGGATGACGAAGGCTTTCATTCTTGCTATCCAAACACTATCAATCTTTCGTAAACCTTTTGAGTCGGTTAATCTTCCTTGATTACCCTCTTTGGAACCCGAAAGTACTATTGAAAAAAAAATGAAAAAATGATTGAAAAAAATGATGGAAAAAAGAGAAGAAAAAGAAAGAAAAAAGAAAACAAAAAAAAACAACAAAACTTCCTGAACTACGTCTGACTTGATTCTGAAAGGATATATAGGCAGCCTCTCTCTGGGGTTCAGTCACACCAAAACAAAAATCCCATTTCCCCTAAAAAAGTGAAACTGGGGCAGATGATATAATGGCTCAGTAATGAGCCCACCAAAATGGTTCCAAAGTTGTAAATCCATCCAGATTCTTTTTACCCAAACCTTCTCGAAGTCCTTCTGCTCAGTTAGCAAAGGCGTTGGAATTGGCAAACACCATTGCATGGAATTTGATATAGTCAGACTAAGAGAAATAAAATGAGAGAGTCTTATTGGTAAAAACCTACGGGCACCATAAGACGACGATGAGCATTGAAAATGAGAGAGTCCGTTTAATGAAAACTTGTATAGAGCACTATCGGGCAACGGTGAGAAAAAAAATGAGAGAGGTCGATTGACAAAAACCCGCAAAGGGCACCATCGGTCGAAAAGAAGACTTCTCCCACTACTGAAACAATCTTGGCAAGATTCCCTGGTTTTGAGGCACGGGTTAATGAGAAGTATGGAAAGTTTGTGCAGGTCAGTCATCCAGTCCAAGAAGCATGTCATGACTACTTGAAGCCTGCATGCACTCCAGATAAGTTCTTCTTTTCTCCCCGAAAGGGACGCTTCTCTTTAAATTCATTTTCTTGCCTTTTGTCTACTTTTCCTTGAATCCCTTTCGGTCTAACTCTTCTCCCAAAACTAATACAAAGAAAAAGTGGATGGACTAGTTTTACAGGGCTCTGCCTAACAAAAGCTAAAGAAAATTACCCAGCCTCAGGGGTGCATCAAGTAGATCCCCACTGGCCATGGTGGTTGATGCTCTGAAAGCAAAGTTATGGAAAAGGAAAAGAAAGTCTAGGACAAAGGTCTTAAAGGCAGAATAAAGTTAAAGGGTCGAAGCCCCATGCGGGCGAGTCATCATGAAATCCCAAAAGTTGAGCCTTTCGGGTTGAGAAAGATTCATCTTCAAAAAATAGCGAGCAACAGAGGTTCTCAGTAGGGTTGAAGCCCCACACGTGCGAGTCGTCATGAAATCCCAAAAGTTGAGCCTTTCGGGTTGAGAGAGATTCATCTTCAAAACCAACAAGTAACAGAGGTTCTCAATAGGAACTGGGTCGAGATCAAGCAATTAAGACAATCAAGGCCACAAAACCAACCACCGTTTCAAACTAAAAATTATTCTTTGTTTAAAAAGTTTAAACAGGTGTAATCCAAAGCAATTGTGCAAGGATAGGCAGTGGAGACCTTATGCTTTACCCCATATTTGGACAGAATATTTTTTAACAATTTGTTACAAAAGTGTGTTCCTCCATCACTTATCAACACCCTTGGAGTTCCAAAGCGTGTGAAAATATGCTTCTTTACAAAACTTACCACTACCTTTGCATTATTAGTAGGAAGAGCCATGGCCTCAACCCACTTAGACACATAATCAACTGCAACCAAAATGTATCTTTGACCATTAGAATATGGAAATGGCCCCATGAAATCAATTCCCCATACATCAAACAGCTCTACCGCCAAAATATTTTGCAACGGCATCTCGTTCCTCTTTGTGATTGTACCTGTTCTTTGATACCTGTCATATTTTTTGACAAAAACATGTGCATCTTTAAATAATTTTGGCCAGTAAAAACCTGATTGTAAAACCTTTTGTGCTGTTCTGTCTCCACCATGGTGACCTCCATAAAGAGAAGCATGACAGTCATGCAATATTGCATTCATCTCCTCTTTAGGGACACACCTTCTAACCAATTAATATGCGCATTCCTTGTATAGTAAAGGCTCGTCCCACATGTAAAATCTCACGTCATGTAGAAATCTCCTTCTTTGATCAACCGTGAATTCTTATGGAGTCACCCCACTTGCGATAAAATTTACAAAATCAGCATACCATGGGGTTTCATCCGACGTGATGGCTAGTAGTTGTTCATCAGGAAATGTTTCTTTGATTGATTCCCCTTCAGTTACATGGCTTCGGTTTTCCAACCTGGACAAATGATCTGCAACTTGATTCTCCGTCCCTTTTGATCTCGAATCTCTAAATCAAACTCCTGCAAAAGAAGAACCCATCGAATTAATCTTGGCTTGGCGTCTTTCTTTGCAAATAAATAGCTGATAGCTGAGTGATCTGTGTAGACTATGACTTTGGTTCCTACTAGATAGGACCTGAATTTATCAAATGCCCATACTACTGCAAGCAACTCTTTTTCAGTAACAGTGTAATTCATTTGTGCTGGATTAAGAGTTCTGCTCGCATAATGAATGGAGTGAAAGATTTTCTCCTTCCGCTGCCCCAAAACAGCTCCAGTGGCTATGTCACTCGCATCACACATCAACTCAAATGGGAGTTCCCAATCCGAAGCAATTATAATTGGTGCAGTAATTAATCTTCTTTTCAGCTCATCAAATGCTTTCAGACAAGCATCATCAAACTTGAAGGATGTATCTTTCTCAAGAAGCCTGCACAAAGGAGATGAAATTTTTTAAAAATATTTAATGAAACGACGATAAAAACCTGCATGACCCAAGAAACTGCGAATGCCTCTAACTGATGTCGGTGGAGGTAATTTTTCAATTGTTTCCACCTTTGCTTTATCCACCTGCAATCCATTCTTGGACACTTTGTGCCCTAAGACGATACCTTCTCTTACCATGAAATGGCATTTGTCCCAATTCAGTACCAAATTTGTTTCTTCACACCTAGCAAGTACCTTGTCAAGATTCATTAAAAATTCATCAAAAGAACATCCAAATACAGAAAAATCATCCATAAATACTTCCACAAATCTTTCAACCATATCAGTAAAAATAGCCATCATACACCTTTGAAAAGTCGCAGGTGCATTACATAGACCAAATGACATTCTTTTAAATGCATATGTCCCATAGGGACAAGTAAAAGTGGTCTTTTCTTGGTCCTTTGGGTGTATAGTAATCTAATTATACCCCGAGTAACAATCCAGGAAGCAGTAGTACTCCTGGCCAGCTAATCTATCAAGCATTTGGTCAATGAAGGGGAGAGGAAAGTGGTCCTTCCGGGTGGCGTTGTTCAATTTTCTATAGTCAATGCAAATTCTCCACCCGGTGATAGTTCTTATGGGAATTAGATCATCGTTTTCATTTTTCACTACAGTCATTCCCCCTTTCTTTGAAACACATTGGACTGGACTTACCCATTTGCTGTCAGAGATTGGAAATACAATACCCGCATCAAGCCATTTAATCACTTCTTTACTTACAACCACTTTCATGTTGGGATTTAGGCGGCATTGTTGTTCTATTCTCGGCTTGTGTCCCTCCTCGAAGAGAATTTTATGCATGCAAAAAGTTGGACTAATACCTTTTATGTCAGACATTGTCCACCCAATTGCTCTTTTATGCTCACGTAGTACTCTCAATAGCTTTTCTTCCTGCAATTTAGATAAATCAGAGGAAATAATAACATGTAATGTATTAGAACTACCCAAATAAGCA
>MU780627.1:44007-60227 GCA_026770625.1 Nicotiana glauca
TCACTTGAGGATTTTTTTCTGTATCACCTGGAAGAGCACCTGCAGGTCTAGTATTTTGATTTGCAGCCAGCTGTCCCATTTGCCTTTCAAGATTCTTGAAGTCCGTTCTGAGTTGTTGATTGTCTTGTAACAATTTCTTCAACAAATCATTTGTACTTTCTTCTGCTTGTTGCGGCGACCTTTGAGGTTGATTAAATTTCCTTGGGGTCTAAATTGATTCTGATTTGGTTGATTCCCACCCAAAGAGAAATTAGGATGATTCCTCCAATTTGGGTTGTAAATGTTCCCATATTGGGTTTGTTGGTTCATCAGACCTCTGCTTTGTTGCCCTACATAATAAATAGATTCAGGATTCACAGGGCACATGTCACTCGTGTGACTGTCACCACAAATTTCACAACAAACTGACATTTGTTGAACCTGCTGCATTTGTTGTGTCGGTCCCATTGTCATTTTGGTCATTTGATTTTCCAATTTTGCTATATCTGCTATCATGGCGGAAATGTCATCAAGTTCAAGTACCCCTGCTTTCTGTTTCATTGCTTTTCCTGGTTCTCCTTCACCTTGCCAATTATGATCATTAGCAGTAACATTATTCAGCAGAAGTTGTATTTCACTGTATGGTTTCGCCATGCAAGTACCTCCACAAGCTGAATCAAGATTCATCTTGGAAGTCTCATCTAATCCATCAACAAAATTATGGCCCAATACTTCATCAGTTTGACAATTATAAGGACAATCTCGAAGTAGCTTCTTGTATCTTTCCCAAGCTTGGCGAAAAGTTTCACCATTTTGTTGTTGAAACCCAAGAATCTGACTTCGCAAAAACTTTGTCTTTTTGGTGGGGAAAAACTTGATTAGGAATTTATTTGCCAAATCATCCCAATTATGAATTGAATTAGCGGGCTCCTTTTGCAACAATAAAAGGAAATAAGGTCAGCCTCACATAATCCTTGGAAACATTTGGATAGTTGTAGGTATCTGTTATTTCAAAAAAAATTTGAATATTCCTTTGTGGGTCTTCATGAGATAGTCCAACATATTGTCCGGTGGATCGTATCAGCTGCACCATGTACTGTTTAAGCTCAAAGTGTCCAGTGATTTCACGCTTCACTATAGGCTGAGTCATATTAGCAAGATTTAGCCTTGCTGCTTCTATCACCGGATGTTCTTGATTACCTGCCATCACTGTTGGCTGTGGTTGAACTTGAATGTCCAACTCTCTTTCTGTTCTGTATCTAGCTTCAAACTCCTTCCTCGTTCTATGAATTCTTCTTTCAATTTCAGGATCAAAAGGAAAGAGGTTGTTTGTGCTTTTACTCCTCCGCATTCAAGAGAAGAGCCTGAGAACACAAATAGAGTAAATTGAAATTTTTAGGTTTATTTAAACAGCTAATAAAATCTTAAAGCAGTCAAGTAGCTAATTTCAAATTCACGGGCAACGGTGCCACAAACTTGTTGCGACCAAAACACTCACGCAAGTGTACGAGATCGACAAGTAATATAGTAGTAAGTAAAGTATCGTTCCCACGAGGAATTGTGATCAACTTCTCGACTGATGTAGACTCAATCAATTATCAATTCAAGCTAATTTATCACAGTATATATATAGAACCAATTTACAAATTACTTAATAATTAAATAATAATTCAACACAAAATTACTATAACAATTACACAATATTTTGATAACAATTTGGATAAAGATATTCCAGGGTCATGGACTTGCTAGATATTATGCTACTGTCTTAGCTTAAGATTAATTTATTGAATTGTCCGGGTTATTGATTATAGGGTTAATAATACTCATAAGAATCTGTCGAGTTCTTATGCACCTATTCAAGTTAAATTAATACCTATATGTCTATGGTATTAATATTAACAAGAATGCATTTACAACTCCTATTTTTCAACCAAACAAGGCAATTAAGTATATGTCTATCTTAATTGCAAATCTTTCACCCGATACCAGGATTTAGATCTTGTTCTATTTGATTCTATATGCAATCAAGAATTTTCTTTGTCAAGTTTAACTCAAGATTCGTAAATAATATTTCACTGTTAGCTACGCAGTAAAATAATTAAAAGCAGAATCAAATAAATAACCCATAACGATAAATTCAAGATCTTCAATCGAAGCTTCAAACAACAAGATCATCTAACATCCATTACCCCAGAATAATTTGGTTTTTAGCTACTCATATTTATACAAAAATCAATAATAAAAGTCTTAAACACAATATAAACAAAGAACTAGAAGAAAGTTTAGAAGAACTCTTTGAATCCTTGCTCCAAGATGTTGTTCTTCTTCTCTTTTTTTTAAGCTCCAAAATGAGTCTTCTCCTTTTCTCTCTCTAAAATCTGATCAAAATCTGATCTTCCCCCAGTAATGGAGGTTTACTTTATGTAATTTGAGTAGATCCCCTCAGATTTCCCATTTTACCCCTCAATAATTCATTTCCCGGATATAAAACGCGCGAACTATCGCGCGAACTATGAACTTCGCGCGTTTGGGACTGCATTTCTTCCATTTTCTTGTCTCGTCTTTGCACGGACTCAACTCCGAGGGGTTATTTTTTATCATAAATCATTTCAATCAACTTTTTCACGCATCATATAAGCTCTTCTTCCTGCAATGCATATATCATGAATTTAGTAAAATTCATAATCATTTAAGCTCAAGCATTTGTAAAATGCAATAATTAAAGTGTTGTTACAATGACTAAAACACGATTTTTTAGCCTATGATCAACACCCCACACTTAAACCATTGCTCGTCCTCGAGCAATTAACATACACTTCACATAAGGACAATCTTTTTTTATCAAACAATTTCCTTTAACAACACATGCTGACACTTAAGTACCAATCATAATATTTCAACCTCAAGACATGACTCACAAGTGCCACGCATTTTCATAACTTCTTCACTTACTCTAACACAAAGGTCAAAATATTTCCTTGCTTTTACAAATCATGTGCCCTCCCACAAATAATATAGACTAATTCCTCTGAAAATAATAATCAAGAATATTCAGGAACTCAAAATAGAATTGAAATTCATGTGCAACAGATGACATACCATATGCTTGCCCCTAGTGTAATACTCTACTAATTGAGCTTATTCAGTCAAGGATCAAGTAGGACTTTAATTGGTTGTAATGTAGGCTAGGAAAAAGAGTGTGAAAAATATAGAATGTATTAACTACACCTCTTTGAACACTTCCGTACATACAACATATTTCATATTTTCAGCATCACTCCTATGTTAAACCATCTCCAACCTTTTTGAGATTTTTACATACTAACAACAAATCCCATTCTCCGTAAGCACATTAAGTTAGGGAATGTTACTACTAAAAATTCATCCCCTATATATATATATATATATATATATATATATACACATACATATATGAATTATTCTTCACTCTTTTTCTGTATATTTTTTTTCTATATTTTTTTTTCATGTGTTAAACCAACCAATTTCTTCTCAACTTCTTCAACATCAAAACAACATTAAGTGCTCATGAGAGATAGAGGTGCAAAAAACTGATATATTACAGAAATTGATAAGGTTTATACGTGGATGCCAAAGAAATATGATTAACGGCTCAAAAGGTTTGACTAAGATAAATACAATTAGGTGGAAATAATTATCAAACTGGTTCAACAAAGAAATGCCTATATCATCTCCTAAACTGAATAATGCTTCTATTTCGCTTTGCAAAACACTTGGGGGCAAGTTATAGACATCAACTATTATACACAGAATATTCAGCAATCTTACTCACACATTGGCACACAATTCACTCAAGCTTGGATCTTTCTCGACTCTCTAGTCAAAGCAGTTAAGCATAGTCATAATTACACAATTTAAGGCACTTATTTTAGAATCAAGAACTGAGGTTGAACATCACAAATAAGGCATATATCACTTTTAGAGCATGTGTACTTGAGGAGACTCACTCTGTAAATTAGGAACTTTTTATTCATGCGAAATAAAAATTATACTACACCCGGTTCAAATACACCCTTAGAAAAGAACCGCGGTACAAATAAAAACCAAGAGGAAGTTGACAAACGACTCCTACTCAATATGAAAAAAAACAAACAACCAATGAATTGATACAAGTATATACAACAACCAATGAAGAAATCCCCACCCCACACTTAAATTGCAGACATGTCGCCATGGCTGAAAATTTAAAAGAGCATTGAGGTAAAGAGATTTCCTTGAAGCTTCATTCTTTATCGGAAACAGTGTCAGGATTTACGTTGCACGCACGCCCCAAAGCTCGCAGCCAACCCATGAACTTCTTTTCCGACTTGACTTGTCGGTCAGCTATCGTTTCCACCCGAGTGCCCAATTCAGTCACAGAGGTGCGTAGATCCGCAACCTCCTGCTCCAATGTAGTGTACCGGGACACTCTGGCAGTTCCTGAAGAGGACGCTGCACGAGACAGTGCTACAGCTGGTGCACTGGGCGCCTAGGTCTGCTCTCCGCCTTCCACATCCATGGGCTCATCCTCTTCCCCATCCTCCGATGCATCAGAATCACTATCATCCCCTCCACCTGCCGCAGGTGTTGGGGCAGGTAGGATCTTGAGTGATTTCTTTACCAGCCCGTCCACACTAATATTTTCAAGTACCTGCGCTTGCCTGCAAAGCTGAGTCACCAAAGATGGGAAAAAGAACCCATACAGGCATTGGGGGCACTAGGTGAACATCTCCTCATGGATCACCTTAGCCATGTCGAAAGGAAGGCCCTTGAGGAAATACCAAATCAATGCCGCTCAGGGTCCATTCACCTCCGTGGTATTTTTGGAAGGAAGGAGTCGACTGTTAATCACATACAGCCAGTTCTTCGCCTCCTGAGTTAAAACAAAGGAGGGGAACTTCTCTCTATAGTCCAGCCACTCTACCTCTTTTCCTGGGGCGCACAGTTCATCAAAGAAATGGTTCCACTTGGCGTCGGTTGGCGCTCGCCCATACTCATAAAAGTCTGTACCTTGAGGCAGATGGTCAGGCAATTGATATGTTGCGCCTATTGCCTCGATGGAAGCATCCACCGCCTTGCGGCGCACCATGACCACATATTTGACATGTTCTGGTAGATTCGCATAGAATTCGCGAACAACCATTACATTAGCCTCCCTGGCTCATCAATGAAAATCTGCAAACCCCGCTCCCTCAACTCATTATACATGTGGGGGCATCGTTCCTGGACTTTTTTTTATGTCAATGCCCCTCTCTAGAACTGGCTTCTTTGCGGCCTTTGCCGTGAAACAGGTCTGAGCCTCAGCTGAAACAAATCTGTTGTTGTCATAGGGACGTGCAGAAGCTACCTTTTGGCGGCTTGACGGTGGACCTGTTGCCAGGCGCTTTTTCGGTGCCATAATATCTGCAAAACATGAACGCATTAGCTTAGCCCAACACAGGTAGTGTGAATTAATGCGTTTACTCAGACTTCACATGCAAAATTAGTCACAGCTACATAGTCATGCTCATTGAGGCCTTTCCACAAACACCTTGTGGACATTAGGCTCTCACAACTTTTTCTTAGTGTCTTGCTTAAGGATTGCCCACAAAAATGCAACTATAACCAATTCAAGTACTACCCATCCCACATGTAAAACAATCGAACCCCACACATATTTCACACAGTTTGAAAATCTCTACACAAAATACATCTATACTAACTAATTGCATAAGAGATAACACTATCAAAAATCTAAAAATATATAGAGAACAAAATAGAAATTGCAAATCCTAGCATCCACACCAAAAATAGAATGAGAAAAGAAAGAAAAGAAAGAAGAAAGAATTTTTTTTAAAAAAAATTGGGGTTCTTACCTTGTGAAGGAGAAGGTTGAAGGTGCTAGGGATGTGGGAGAAGTAGGCGTGATTTGTGGTGGTTGGGGGAGGGTGAAGTAGTGTTGTGAATGATGGGGAGGAGGGTTTTGGGATTGTTTGGGAATGAGGGGGAGTTTTGGGTGTAGGGGGATAGTTGGGAACAAATGGGGAACTACAAAATATAGAGAATGAAATTTAACAAAGAAAAAGTGAGAAAAACAACTTAAAATGTAGGAATTCGGACGGGATCGCGCGAACTATCGCGCGAACTTTATACTTTGCGTGTTTCTTCGCGCGGTCTAGGCAAGAATGTTTTGTCAAACGCGTGAACTTTCGCGCGAACTTTATACTTCGTGCGTTTCTTCGCGCGGTCCAGGCAGAATGTTTTGCCAAACGCACGAACTTTATAATTCGCGCGTCTGGGCAATTATGTTTTTGCATTTTTTTCACCTGTTTTGCTCCTAGTTGATAGTTCTTTCGCCCGCCCTTCGTTACCTGCATTTGTTAGTTCTTCCTAAAACACAAAATTGACACTACAACTGTCGTAGGGTTGCCTCCCAACCAGCGCCTTATTTAACGTCGTGGCACGACTCAACATGTTTTCAAACATCCTTCAAATCCACCGAGGTCTTGTGACGTGAAAAGTCACCACCCCAGTAATGTTTTATCCGCTGACCGTTTACCAAGAAAGTGTCCGTTGAACTCATATCTCTCAATTCTACGGCTCCATGAGGCTTCACGCTTACCACAACAAAAGGGCCCGACCAACGAGATTTAAGCTTTCTAGAAAAAAACTTCAATCTTGAATTGAACAACAAAACTTCTTGCCCTAGCTCAAACTTTCGAAATTGTATGTGCTTGTCCTGCCACCTCTTTGTTTTCTCTTTATACAGTTTGGCATTCTCATATGCGTGTAATCGAAACTCCTCAAGCTCATTTAGTTGTAGCAACCTTTTCTCTCTAGCCAAATCCACATCCATATTCAACTTCTTTATTGCCCAATAAGCCTTGTGCTAAAGCTCGATGGGCAAGTGACATGCCTTCCCATACACTAATCTATATGTAGAAGCACCTATGGGAGTTTTGTATGCTGTTCGGTACGCCCACAATGCATCGTCCAACTTCCCGGCCCAATCTTTTCTATTTGCACTCACTGTTTTCTCAAGGATTTGCTTGACCTCTCAGTTTGAAACCTCCGCTTGACCACTCGTCTGTGGGTGATAGGCAGTAAAGACCTTATGCTTTACACCATATTTGGACAGAATATTTTTTAACAATTTGTTATAAAAGTGTGTTCCTCCATCACTTATCAACACCCTTGGAGTTCCAAAGCGTGTGAAAATATGCTTCTTTACAAAACTTACCACTACCTTTGCATCATTAGTTGGAAGAGCAATGGCCTCAACCCACTTAGACACATAATCAACTGCAACCAAAATGTATCTTTGACCATTAGAATATGGAAATGGCCCCATGAAATCAATTCCCCATACATCAAACAGCTCTACCGCCAAAATATTTTGCAACGGCATCTCGTTCCTCTTTGTGATTGTACCTATTCTTTGATACCTGTCACAATTTTGGACAAAAACATGTGCATCTTTAAATAATTTTGGCCAGTAAAAACCTGATTGTAAAACCTTTTGTGCTGTTCTTTCTCCACCATAGTGACCTCCATAAAGAGAAGCATGATAGTCATGCAATATTGCATTCATCTCCTCTTTAGGGACACACCTTCTTACCAATTGATCTGCACATTGCTTGTATAGTAAAGGCCCGTCCCACATGTAAAATCTCACGTCATGTAGAAATCTCCTTCTTTGATCAACCGTGAATTCTGGTAGAGTCACCCCACTTGCGATAAAATTTACAAAATCAGCATACCATGGGGTTTCATCCGACGTGATGGCTAGTAGTTGTTCATCAGGAAATGTTTCTTTGATTGATTCCCCTTCAGTTACATGGCTTCGGTTTTCCAACCTGGACAAATGATCTGCTACTTGATTCTCCGTCCCTTTTGATCTCGAATCTCTAAATCAAACTCCTGCAAAAGAAGAACCCATCGAATTAATTTTGGCTTGGCATCTTTCTTGGCAAATAAATACCTGATAGCTGAGTGATCTGTGTAGATTATGACTTTGGTTCCTACTAGATAGGACCTGAATTTATCAAATGCCCATACTACTGCAAGCAACTCTTTTTCAGTCACAATGTAATTCATTTGTGCTGGATTAAGAGTTCTGCTCGCATAATGAATGGAGTGAAAGATTTTCTCCTTCCGCTGCCCCAAAACAGCTCCAATGGCTATGTCACTCGCATCACACATCAACTCAAATGGGAGTTCCCAATCTGGAGCAATTATAATTGGTGCAGTAATTAATCTTCTTTTCAGCTCATCAAATGCTTTCAGACAAGCATCATCAAACTTGAAGGATGTATCTTTCTCAAGAAGCCTGCACAAAGGAGATGAAATTTTTTTAAAATATTTAATGAAACGACGATAAAAACCTACATGGCCCAAGAAACTGCAAATGCCTCTAACTGATGTCGGTGGAGGTAATTTTTCAATTGTTTCCACCTTTGCTTTATCCACCACCAATACATTCTTGGACATTTTGTGCCCTAAGACGATACCTTCTCTTACCATGAAATGGCATTTTTCCCAATTCAGTACCAAATTTGTTTCTTCACACCTAGCAAGTACCTTGTCAAGATTCATTAAAAATTTATCAAAAGAACATCCAAATATAGAAAAATCATCCATAAATACTTCCACAAATCTTTCAACCATATCAGTAAAAATAGCCATCATACACCTTTGAAAAGTCACAGGTGCATTACATAGACCAAATGGCATTCCTTTAAATGCATATGTCCCACAGGGACATGTAAAAGTGGTCTTTTCTTGGTCCTCTGGGTCTATAGTAATCTAATTATACCCCGAGTAACCATCCAGGAAGCAATAGTACTCCTGTCCAGCCAATCTATCAAGCAAATTGGTCAATGAAGGGGAGGGGAAAGTGGTCCTTCCGGGTGGCGTTGTTCAATTTTCTATAGTCAATGCAAATTCTCCACCCGGTGACAGTTCTTATGGGAATTAGATCATTGTTTTCATTTTTCACTACAGTCATTCCCCCTTTCTTTGGAACACATTGGACTGGACTTACCCATTTGCTATCAGAGATTGGAAATACAATACCCGCATCAAGCCATTTAATCACTTCTTTTCTTACAACCACTTTCATGTTGGGATTTAGGCGGCATTGTTGTCCTATTCTCGGCTTGTGTCCCTCCTCGAAGAGAAATTTATGCATGCAAAAAGCTGGACTAATACCTTTTATGTCAGACATTGTCCACCCAATTGCTCTTTTATGCTCACGTAGTACTCTCAACAGCTTTTCTTCCTGCAATTTAGATAAATCAGAGGAAATAATAACATGTAATGTATCAGAACTACCCAAATAAGCATAAAGAAGGTGAGAAGGTAAAGGCTTTAGTTCCAATTTTGGAGCTTTTTCAATTTATGGCTTTGACGGAGGGCCATTTGGCCTATTCAAAGGTTCAAAGGGAATTAATCCTTTCAGATATTTACATGATGCATTCAAAATATTTTTCATCTCTTCAACCTCATCATCGATCTCCAAACTATCAAACAACACAATTGCCTCCTCTAAAAAATCCTTCAAGTACACGCTTGGGGCCATGAGTTTCTCATCCATCACCATGAGATCATAGACAATTCTTCATAATGGCAAGGAAGTTGCATAGCTTTATATACATTAAACACAGCTTCCTCGTTGTCAACTCTCATGATCATTTTTCCTTCTCTGACTTTAATTATAGCATTACCTGTGGCCAAGAGAGGTCTTCCTAAAATAATAGGAACTTTTTCATCAGCTTCAAAATGCAAGATAATAACATCAGCTGGAAAAATAAATTTCCCAATATTTAGCAGCACATCTTCAATCACTCCTTCCGGGTAGGCTATGGACCTGTCTGCAAGTTGCAACTTCACAATGGTGGGTTTTGGATCTCCCAAACCCAATTGCTTGTACAGATACAATGGCATCAAATTTATACTTGCTCCCAAATCACAAAGTGCATGGCCCACATCAACATTGCCAATTCTCACCGGTATAGTAAAGCTTCCTGGATCCTTAAGCTTTTGAGGAAGCTTATTTTCAACCCTTGAAGTGCACTCCTCAGTAAGTGCAACTGTTTCAAATTCCGTCGATCTCCTCTTGTTAGCCATAATATCTTTCAAGTATTTGGCATACTTTGGAATGTCCAGAATCGCATCTACCACCGGAATATTCAATTGAATTTGATTCAACATAGTAAGAAATTTGTTGAACATGTGATCGTCATTCTTTTTCTGCAGCCTTTGTGGAAAAAGTGGTGGTGGTTTTGGAATGTTTACAGGTGCTGAAATTGTATCATCTTTCTTTTCCTCTTGTGTTGCTTTAGGAATTAATTCACCTTCAGGTATTTGCTTGTTCTTTTTCTTTGATGGAACTTCTTCTAACTCCTTTCCTGTTCTAAGTGTAATAGCAGTCACTTGAGGATTTTTTTCTGTATCACCTGGAAGAGCACCTGCAGGTCTAGTATTTTGATTTGCAGCCAGCTGTCCCATTTGCCTTTCAAGATTCTTGAAGTCCGTTCTGAGTTGTTGATTGTCTTGTAACAATTTCTTCAACAAATCATTTGTACTTTCTTCTGCTTGTTGCGGCAACCTTTGAGGTTGATTAAATTTCCTTGGGGTCTAAATTGATTCTGATTTGGTTGATTCCCATCCCAAGAGAAATTATGATTATTCCTCCAATTTGGGTTGTAAATGTTCCCATATTGGGTTTGTTGGTTCATCAGACCTCTGCTTTGTTGCCCTACATAATAAATAGATTCAGGATTCACAGGGCACATGTCACTCGTGTGTCTATCACCACAAATTTCACAACAAACTGACATTTGTTGAACATGCTGCATTTGTTGTGTCGGTCCCATTGTCATTCTGGTCATTTGATTTTCCAATTTTGCTATATCTGCTTTCATGGCGGAAATGTCATCAAGTTCAAGTACCCCTGCTTTCTGTTTCATTGCTCTTCTTGGTTCTCCTTCACCTTGCCAATTATGATCATTAGCAGTAAAGTTATTCAGCAGAAGTTGTATTTCACTGTATGGTTTCGCCATGCAACTACCTCCACAAGCTGAATCAAGATTCATCTTGGAAGTCTCGTCTAATCCATCAACAAAATTATGGCCCAATACTTCATCAGTTTGACAATGATGAGGACAATCTCGAAGTAGTTTCTTGTATCTTTCCCAAGCTTGGCGAAGAGTTTCACCATTTTGTTGTTGAAACCCAAGAATCTGACTTTGCAAAAAATTTGTCTTTTTGGTGGGGAAAAACTTGATTAGGAATTTCTTTGCCAAATCATCCCAATTATGAATTGAATTAGCGGGCTCCTTTTGCAACCATTCTCTAGCCTTAAAGGAAATAAGGTCAGCCTCATATAATCCTTGGAAACATTTGGATAGTTGTAGGTATCCGTTATTTCCAAAAAATTTTAAATGTGCCCTTGTGGGTCTTCATGAGATAGACCAACATATTGCCCAGTGGATTGTATCAGTTGCACCATGTACTGTTTAAGCTCAAAGTGTCCAGTGATTTCAGGCTTTACTATAGGCTGAGTCATATTAGCAAGATTTAGCCTTGCTGCTTCTATCACCGGACGTTCTTGATTACCTGCCATCACTGTTAGCTGTGGTTGAACTTGAATGTCCAACTCTCTTTCTATTCAGTATCTAGCTTTAAACTCCTTCCTCGTTGTATGAATTGTTCTTTCAGTTTCAGGATCAAAAGGAAAGAGGTTGTTTGCGCTTTTACTCCTATGCATTCAAGAGAAGAGCCTGCGAAACACAAACAGAGCAAATTGAAAATTTTAGGTTTATATAAACAGCTAATAAAATCTTAAAGCAGTCAAGTAGCTAATTTCAAATTCCCCGGCAACGGTGCCAAAAACTTGTTGCGACCAAAACACTCACGCAAGTGTACGCGATCGACAAGTAATATAGTAGTAAGTAAAGTATCGTTCCCACGAGGAATTGTGATTAACTTCTCGACTGATGTAGACTTAAACAATTATCAATTCAAGCTAAATTATCACCAAATATATATAGAACCAATTTACAAATTACTTAATAATTAAATAATAATTCAACACAAAATTACTACAACAATTACACAATATTTTGATAACAATTTGGATAAAGATATTCCAAGGTCATGGACTTGCTAGATATTATGCTACAGTCTTAGCTTAAGATTAATTTATTGAATTATCCGGGTTATTGATTATAGGGTTAATAATACTCATAAGAATCTGTCGAGTTCTTATGCACCTATTCAAGTTAAATTAATACCTATATGTCTATGGTATTAATATTAACAAGAATGCATTTACAACTCCTATTTTTCAACCAAACAAGGAAATTAAGTATATGTCTATCTTAAATGCAAATATTTCACCCGATACCCAAGATTCGGATCTTGTTCTATTTGATTCTATATGCAATCAAGAATTTCCTTTGTCAAGTTTAACTCAAGATTCGTAAATAATATTTCAATGTTAGCTACACAGTAAAATAATTAAAAGCAGAATCAAATAAACAACTCATAACGATAAATTCAAGATCTTCAATCTAAGATTTAAACAACAAGATCATCTAACATCCATGACCCCAGAATACTTGGGTTTTTAGCTACTCATATTCATACAAAAATCAATAATAGAAGTCTTAAACACAATATGAACAAAGAACTAGAAGAAAGTTTAGAAGAACTCTTTGAATCCTTGCTCCAAGATGTTGTTCTTCTTCTCTTTTTTTTTAGCTCTAAGATGAGTCTTCTCCTTTTCTCTCTCTAAAATCTGATCAAAATCTGATCAAAATCTGATCTTCCCCCAATAATGGAGGTTTACTTTATGTAAGTTGAGTGGATCCCCTCAGATTTCCCATTTTACCCCTCAATAACTCATTTCCCGAACACAAAATGCGCGAACTATGAACTTCGCACGTTTCTTCGCGACCTTTACTGTCTCAGCTTCTTAAGCGCGCGAAGTATCGCGCAAACTATGAACTTTGCGCGTTTCTTCGCGCATTTGGGACTGCATTTCTTCCATTTTCTTGTCTCGTCTTTGCACGGACTCAACTCCGAGGGGTTGTTTTTTATCATAAATCATTTCAATCACCTTTTTCACGCATCATATAAGCTCTTCTTCCTGCAATGCATATATCATGAATTTAGTACAATTCATATTCATTTAAGCTCAAATATTTGTAAAATGCAGTAATTAAAGTGTTGTTACAACGACTAAAACACAATTTTTTAGCCTATGATCAATAACCTGAGGACCTTTTTCTCCCTGGCATAACCCAAGGAGCCTTCTTTCTTTATTATCTCGGCATAACCCGCAGATCTCCCTGGCATAACCCAAGGAGCCTTCTTTCTTTCTTATCCCGACATAACCCGCGGATCTCCCTGGCATAACCCAAGGAGCCTTTTTTCCTTTCTTATCCCACCTTAACCCGTGGATCTCCCTAGCATAACCCAAGGAGCCTTTTTTCTTTCTTATCCCGGCATAACCCGAGGATCTCCCTGGCATAACCCAAGGAGCCTTTTTTCTTTCTTATCCCGGCATAACCCGCGTATCTACCTAGCATAACCCAAGGAGCCTTCTTTCTTTCTTATCCCAGCATAACTCGCAGATCTCCCTAGCATAACCCAAGGAGCCTTCTTTCTTTCCTATCCCGTCATAACCCGCGGATCTCCCTGGCATAACCCAAGGAGCCTTTTTTTTTATTTCTTATTCCGGCATAACCCGCGGACCTCCCTGGCACAACCCAATGAGCCTTCTTTCTTTCTTATCTCGGTATAACACGCGGATCGCCTTGGCATAACCCAAGGAGCCTTTTTCCATTATTATCCCGGCATAACCCGTGGATCTCCCTGGCATGACCCAAGGAGCCTTTTTTCTTTCTTATCCCGGCATAACCCGCGTATTTCCCTAGCATAAACCAATGAGCCTTTTTTTTCTTATCCCGACATAACCCGTGGATATCCCTGGCATAAACCAAGGAGCCTTCTTTCTTTCTTATCCCTGCATAACCCGCGGATCTCCCCGTCATAACCCAAGGAGCCTTCTTTCTTTCTTATCCCGGCATAACCCGTGGATCTCCCTGGCATAACCCAAGGAGCCTTTTTTTTCTTTCTTATCCCGGCATAACCTGCAGACCTCCCTGGCATAACCCAAGGAGCCTTTTTTTTCCTTTCTTATCCCGGCATAACCCGTGGATCTCCCTGGCATTACCCAATGAGCCTTTTTTCTTTCTTATCCCGGCATAACCCGCGGATCTCCCTGGCATAACCCAAGGACCCCTTTTTCTTTCTTATCCCGACATAACCCGCGGATCTCCATGGTGTAACCCAAGGAGCCTTTTTTCTCTTATCGCGGAATAACCCGCGGATCTCCATGGCATAACACAAGGAGACTTTTTTCTTTCTTATCTTGGCATAACCCGCGAATCTCCCTGGCATAACCCAAGGAGACTTTTTTCTTTCTTATCCCGGCATAACCCGCGGATCTCCTTGGCATAACCCAAGGAGACTTTTTTCTTTCTTATCCCGGCATAACCCGCGGATCTCCATGGCATAACCCAAGGGTCCCTTCTTCTTTCAATCTCGGCATAACCCGTGGACCTCACTGGCATAACCCAATGAGCCTTTTTTCTTTCTTATCCCTGCATAACCTGTGGATCTCCCCGGTATAGCTTGAGGACCTTTTTCTTTTCTGGCATAACCTCTTAATTTTCCAACATAACATGGTAATCCTCCCAATTTAAGACTTCAATCCCAAGGATACACAATCCTAACTTTTATTACTTTTAATCAAAAAGTATTTTAGATTTGTGTTGCAAATAACTCACAAAATTTTTCTAGTGAAAACTGGGGCAGAAAAATTTTGTTTGTTTGTTTGTTTTGGTTTCCGAACAGGTTTACTTCAAGGCACAGGATTCGAGACGACCGAAAGAATGAGTCTCAATCTAGAATAAAGGAAAAGAAGAAAAGAACAAAAAGAAGTGAATTCAAAGTGTTTGAAATGGAGAAGGGCGTGGACTGCTCAAAAGTTGATCGAAGTCACAAGTTTCGCATGTCCCGTTTTGATACAATGCTAAAGAAAGAACCAGCACCTACAACTTGCGATCATCAAGATTCAGATCGGGGTCCACAATAAAATCAGCTAAGACTCAAGATCAAGCTTCAAGAGATTTATAGATAGGAACCTTGTAACTCGTAGTTGATAGGCATGGCTAGCTTAGCTTTGATTTTCCTTTTGATGTAATAAGGAGGTCAGCAAGCAGTAGCAGCAGCATCAGTAGTGAAATCACAACTCCCGGTAGTCCCAGCTATCAAAACTTCTAGAACTACACTGGCCTAATTTCTTTATAGCCAAGGATATGTTGGCAACCTCTGAAGCAAGGTTCGGTCAGACCTTTTGCAAAAATGCTTCTCATGGAGTGCCAAGCGAGCGAAAATCCCTCATAATTGCTCTTTTATCTTTGTCCGAAAACCATTCGTTGTCCGTGCAAAGAGGGGCAGCTGTGAGCACGTGATTTATGCCTCGCATGAATTGCTCCTATAGAATTCTTAGATTTAGGATTTTCTTTTAATTATTTGATTTTTAGGAATTAATTGTATAATTTGTATATTTTTGTGCATTACTCTGTGCATTTTTAATTTAACATAAACATATAAAAAATACAAAAAATACATATTGCATTTGTATTTAGAATTTAATTTTCTTATATTTTAGATTAATTAGTAATTAGAATTTCACAAAAAATACAAAAATCACAAAAATTTGAGTTATTTTTGATTTGTTTAATTTTTAGCTTTGAATTTGGCTAGATTTCCTTTAAATTTGGTATTTAATTAATTGTTCCATTATTAATTAGATTGGGTAGGTTAATTAAGTTTTTAGAATTAATTTAGACTTTTAGTTTTAATTTGAAAAGAAAAAGAAAAGAAAATCAAAAGAAATAGAGTCTCTTATTTTTGAACACCCAAATTTTTGCCAATCTCTGATTTAATTCACCAGCCCAAATCAAAGCCCCAAAAACCCGTCCAAACCACCCCTGTTTCCAGTCCAAACCCGCACCCCAACCCGGTCCAGGATCCCTGTGTCCCCAAAACGACATCGTTCCAGTGAAAATAATCCTAGCCATCTAGGTTGATTGATCTAACGACCCTGAACTGAGGACCATTTAATATATAAGTTTCGGAAGCCCCCCTACCCCCCCCCCCCAAAA
>MU780627.1:61622-78111 GCA_026770625.1 Nicotiana glauca
CCCCCCCCCCCCCAAAACTGTCTCTCACACACAGCCCTTTGGAGAAACCCTACCCGCCATCGATTCCCCCACCATCTTCGCCGCCTGTCGCCCACCGAAAATTGCCCACGGCGGCGGTTGGTGGCCGATCGTCACCAAAAATACACCACAGCATCTCCTCCTTCCCCTCTTCCCAAATCCATCCCCCTTCCCCCTCGAATCTCACCCAAACCCTTTGAATCTTGCTCAGAAACTACAAACCCTAACCGCCGCCCTTATTTTATCCGGTGGCAGCGCAGCCCCAATCAACCCCAAACTAATACCAATGGACCACCAGACCTTCCTCACCACAAATCCATCATCCTTTTCCCTCGAATACCCCTCGTGCTCCTCGAATTTTTAATATGAGGTTCAAGCCCTAAGAGTTCAATCTGGAACCTGAACATGCAAGGTTTCTTCACCAGTATTCACGAGTTTTAAGCTCGATTATTCACGAAATAATGTTGTTCGCTTGTTCTTGGCAAAGAACAAACGATTAACATCATTTCAAGACTCAAATAGGAGGACAGTCAGGTTTGAGTTCAAATTGGTGAATTTTTCTTTGTTTGTTTTTGTTTATTTCACCTCGTATTTGAATTTTTTTTCCTAGTTGAACCCAGTTTTCCTTTTTTCCTTTTAAGTTAATCTGTTTATTGACTCCTGTTTCCTTCATGTTTAGTTTTTCTTCATCCGCAATTGCTAATAAGTTGTGCTTTGATTTTTGCTTGCCCATTTTCTTAGATTTCTAGATCTCAAATTTCTGATTTTTCCTTCTCTTTGTTCGTACTGATTGTTACAATATAGCATGTTCTGTTTTATTTGATTAATTTTATTTGTTTGATGATCTATAGTAGTGGATTTCAATTCTGAGTTTAAGTAATTAAAGTTAATTCGAGCTTAAATTAGAGTCATTTGGATTTGACTTCTAATTTTGGGGATTTGTTACATTCTTTGGTGCCATTTGGTCATTTCTAAGTGTTCAAACCCCTCATAAGTAACTATGGTCACCACTGACCAAGTTAAAAGGGCTGGTGTAGTTGGACTTTGGGTTAGTTTTAACCTGATTTAACAATTTGAGAGGTAATTTTTAGGGTCATTAAGGGTAGTTTGGGAAATATGATATAGAGAATCTTGGGTAACAGTTTTCAGAAGTTTCTAGTAGGGTCTTCTAGTAAATTTCAGATTTAACTTGGGTAGCAAGACATAAAATAAAGGACTAACTAGCAAAAAGAAAACTGAAGAAAGGTCTAAAAGGAAAAAAAAATCTGAAGTTGCCCGACTAACTTGCCTATAAAGGCATTGTTACTTGAGGCTGAAGAGAGGTCAAGTATTGAAAATTCTGAAAAACTCTAGGCGGCCTAACCTTCTAAGAAAAAACACTGTTCCATTAAATATTTCCTGAGATACTGGAGGTTTTCATTGTTAAAACAATCTCTGAATATCCAGAAATTAAAAATGAGTTGAATCTTGTTTGATATTCAAGTATTTGTGTCATCTTTGGTTGAATTTTTTGAGTGCTGGTTTTTATTGATACTGTTGCTGGTTCAAGTTTGGGTTTAAGTTGGTCTTCCTCGAGTATTTATGGATTGATTTTTGCTTGCTGAACACTGTTCCTGCTGCTGCTTCTTGCTACTCACTCATCCCCTGTTTTTGCTTTTCTTGTGAACTCCAGGTACATGTTCTGAGTCTGCCTTGATGTAGCTCTCGAATTGGAAATGAAGATAAAAGCTATGCATGACTTCTCATGTTGATCTATGTTGATTTGGTTCTTTGTAGTTCGATTAGTTTTTATTGATTAGCTAAATCTTCACACTTTAATTAACTATGGACTGTTGAACTATATTTTGTTTTATTCATTTATTTTAGTTATAGTAATGTAGATTAGCTTTGCAAGTCACATTAGCTTAAATGTAGAAATGAGTTTGGAATTTATTAGGTTTTACTACTGTCCATTGCGTATAAATCTTCAAGTACCTCAAAGGTTTGCTATCATGTTTCAAATGTTAGTTTGAATTTTACGTGAGCCTGAAAGAAATTGTAGGATTATTGTGTGTGCTTGTATTAGCTATATTTCTGTGGTTTAATAGATATTTGAAACAGATTCATGTTTTGGTGCTTAGTTCCCATAGCTTAGTCTTGAGGACATTCGACTAGAGTTTTGAGATCTGTAAAAAATGAAAATCCAATCATTCATGCATTTTTTTAGTTTTAAACATGTTAATTAATGTAGTTTGTCCATTTATTTGTAATTAAAAAGTGAAGCAACGAGAGTTGGTCTGTGAGTTGAGTCGCAGATTCGAGCTAAGGATTCTGTCCCAATGGGAAGCTCTCCTTGTTCGAATTTGGGTTCATCTTTCGGCCTAGATTTTTTTTAATAAAGTTGGTTGAAGTTTCAGTTAATTTATGTCAAAGGAATTAAATTATAACCCAAATCTCTTAATTAGGCCTCATGTTTATAGGATTAATGTCAATTGTGCTTATATTATTGTAATCTTGGGTATGGGCCATCGGATCACAAGAATTAGGCCTAACGAGGGCCCAGTTCCAATCGTTGCCCTTGTTGTGAACACACTTTTGGGCATGGCATCATTTGGAGCCCAGTTTTTGCGCATTAATCATGTAGCCCATTTTGGCTCTCTTTCGCAATTAAAGGCTACTCCTTTTATCAACTGGACTTAGCTTAAATTTTGGGGCTTGAAATCAATCCCTATGGCTTTAGTCAATTAATAGGATCCTTAGAATAATTTGAGGAGGGCCATATTATATAACACAATAGTCAATGGCCCTTCAAGCTTTAGCTGAATGCCTTTAAAAAAAATAATTAAGGTGCGCCGCGCCAAATAAAAATCATAAATTGTGTGGCCCTCTTTAATTATATCTTTAAAATCCGTATAAATCGAGGCGTGTCATTTAGTTGAATGTACATGGCCCTCGTAAAGTTAACCACGCACTAGTTGCTTTAGGCGCGTTATTTAATAATACTACCTTCCTAAATGTGGGTGTGCATTTCATGTGACCCAAATCCAAATCCTAAAACATTGAATAAAATATGTTTCATATTGCAGGTGCATTTCATATGACGCGATCCAAAGACATATTTTAGACGACGTTCAATCTTCTTTAAAATTAATTAAAAGCGGTTTATAGTTAAAATTATACCATAGGCTAAAAAATGTATTAAAATCAGATAATAGGCCAATTATGATAGTTTAAGCGACCGTGCTAGAACCACGGAATCCGGGGGTGCCTAACACCTTCCCTCGGGTTAACAGAATTCTTTATTCAGAATTTTTGGTTCGCAGACTTCACAAGGAAAGTCGAATTTTCCTCGATTTGGGATTCAAAATAAACCGGTGACTTGGGACACCAAATAAATTATCCCAAGTGGCGACTCTGATAAATGAATAATCACATTTCGAATAATATCACTAAAAGTGGAAAAACTCCCTTATACACTAACCTTCTGGGGGTGTGTAAAAAATAAGGTGTGACAAATATCCTTCAAAAAGCTCCAAAAATAATAAACTATGGAGGAAATAACCTTCAAAATCGCGGACAAGACGAGCTTAGAAACATTCTGCCCAGGCATAATTCCTTATATGCGATCGCAGGAAAACCTTCGCGATCGCGAAGCACAAAAACTCAGCTCTCAGATTTAACCCTATGTGAACGCAATAAAATCCATTTGGATGCAATACACTGCCATATTACTCTATGCGATCGGAGACAACCCTCTGCGTTCGCAATGAACAAATTCCAACTAAGACCCCAGGTCCACTTTTCTCTATGCGAACACGACCTTTACTATGCGTTCGCAATCAACAATTTCACACTACTATGCGATTGCATGTCCACTTATGCAAACACGAAGAACAAATGAACCGCTCCCCGCAAAGCTTCTATGCAATCGCAAGAGCACCTATGCGATCGCAATGAACAAAGTACTTGCAACTGAAGCCTGCAAATTCTGCAACTCTCAAATGATGAAATTGGTCCGTTTAACCTTCTGAAACTCACCCGAGGCCCCCGGGAATTCAACCAAACATGACAACATATGACATAACATCATTCAAACCTATTCCCACCTTCGGAACACTCAAAACAACATCAAAATATCAAATTTGCATCGGATTCAAGCCTAAGAATCCCAAAATCTTTTAGAATACGCTTTTGATCAAAACCCCAACCAAACCACGTCCGAATGACCTAAAATTTTGAACACACATAAAAAATGACACAACGGAGCTACTGCAAGTTCCGGAATTCCATTCTGACTTCTATATCAAAATCTCACCTATCAACTAGAAAACGTCGAAATCTCAATTTCGCCAATTCAAGCCTAAACCTTCCACGGACGTCCAAAATGCATTTCGATAACGCCCCTAAGTCCCAAATCACCTAAAGGAGCTAAAAAACATAAAAATTCCGATTTGAGATCATATACATACAAGTCAACTCTTGGTCAAACCTTTCAAACTTTAAGCTTTAAACTGTGAACTGTTCTTCCAAATTCATTCCGATTACCCTGAAAACCAAAACCAATAATTTACATAACTCACAATACATCACATCGCAAAAGTCATGTCCGAGGACTGGCGAGCAAAGTGCAAAAGCTCAAAATGACCGGTTGGGTCATTACAGACAAGCTTGATCCTAAAGCTAATAAATGTTTCTTTATTGGCTATAGTGATGATAATATTGGTTATATATTTTGGGATGATTAGAATAGAAAGATCCGAAGACACAAGAATGTCTCATTTAATGAAAATGTTATGTACAAGGATAAACGTGAAGTAGAAATAACCAGCACCAGCAAACAGAGATCTGAAATAGTTGAGTTAGAAGAAATCTCAGAAAATGAAGTGGCTAGAGGGGCTACAACTTATTTAGAAATTGAAGATGAAGAACCAGAAGTCAAATCTGGATCAGAACCACAACGGGAACTAAAGATAGAATCAAATACAGAACCAAATCTAGGGTTAGGACATGAATCAAATCCGGGATCAGTTATTTTTGAACCTACATTAAGGAGATTTAAAAGAGTCGTGAATGCACCAGATAGGTTGACTCTCTCTCTCTCTCTCTCTCTCTCTCTCTCTCTCTCTCTCTTTTCACTATTGACATCTGACTAATGCTGGAGAACAAGAGCATTTTGTTGAAGCAATGTGAGTGATAGACTCTGATAAGTGGAAGCTAGCCATGAATAAAGAGATGAATTCTCTTCAAAAGAATAAAACATAGATACTTACAGAGTTACCAAAAGAAAAGAAGGCATTGCAGAACAAGTGGGTGTATAGAGTCAAGGAAAAGCATAATGGTAAGAAGAGATACAAAGCACGATTACTAGTACAAGGCTTTTAGCAGATGGAAGGAATTGGCTAAACCGTGATCTTCTCTCATGTAGTCAAATTAACTACTATCAGGTTGGTGCTAAGTATTGCAGCTACAAAAAATTTGCATTTGGAGTAGCTACATATTAAAACTGCTATCTTCCATGGTGACCTTGAAGAAGACATCTACAGGAAGCAACCTGAAGGTTTTCAAGTTTCTAGTAAAGAAAACCTTGTGTGTAAGTTGCAGAAGATTTTGTATGGTTTGAAACAAGCTCCCAGAAAATGGTACAAAACGTTGGATGGATTCATGCATAATAATGGTTTCACACGATGTGAGATGGATCATTGCTGTTATATCAAAAATCTTGATGAATCCTATATCATTTTACTATTGTACATTGATGATATCCTAAATGCAGGATCTAGCATAAATGAGATCAACATGGTTAAGAAACAACCGGATGAGGAGTTTAATATAAAAAACTTAGGACCAGCTAAGCAAATGCTTGTGATAAGGATTAGCAGAAACAAGTATGAAGGAACATTAAAATTGTCTCAAGAAAAGTACATACTGAAGGTACTAAGAAGGTTTAGTTTTTATGATGCAATGACCAGAAACACTCCACTCGAAAGCCATATTAATGTGTCGAAGAACCAATTACCTAAGACAGATGAAGAAATTAAGTACATGTCCAAAGTTCCATATGCTTCATCAGTAGGAAGTTTGATGCATGTTATGATTTGCACTAGACCTGACATAGCCCATGCAGTTGGAGTTGTCAGTAGATACATGTCAGATCCAGGAAAGGAGCATCAGGAAGGTGTAAAATGGATATTGCGATATCTCAAAGTCAACTCAAGTATGGAACTTTGTTTTTAAAAAAAGAACAATATTATCTTACAAGGTTTTGCTGATGTAAATTTAGGCGGTGATTTGGATAGTCAAAAAATTAATATAGGCTAGATGTTCGCCTTGGGTGGTACTGCTATTAGCTAGATGCCTATACTTCAGAAATGTGTTGCTCTATATACCACTGAAGTAGAGTACATGGAAATATCAGAAGCTGGAAAATAGATAATTTAGATCAAGAATTGTCTTAAAGAGCTAATTTCAGCACAATTGTAAGCTTTGAATTCAGTATTTCATGCAAGATCAAAGCACATACAATTGAGGTATCATCATATCCGAGAGTTGAAAAGTGAATGAACTCTTTCACTGCAGAAGATATCAGGATTAAAGAATATTCCAGACATGTTGACCAAAGTTGTCGTTGTTGACAAACTGAGGCTTTGCGCTGCCTTAGTTAGCCTTCAAGATTGATAGCATGAAGGCACCACCAGAGAATAGCAAATCTATTTTTTTTTAAATTTATTTATTGATGTAACATAGGTTTGAGGGGGAGATTGATAGGAGCAAATCTGTTGTTGTATCTGAAAGAAAGAAAAGTAGATAAAATAAAAGAAAGATAAGTCAAAGAGAGAAGAAAAATGATAGGAGGAAGAATTCGTTTTTGAATTATGTTCTTAAGACATAAGCGGTTACATCAGCAAGTTGAATTCTTTTCCTATGACGTAAGCTCTTACGTCGTCAGGGCATTCAAATGCCTATAAAAAAGATCTCCATTTTCATTTGTAGATCAACTCTCAACTTCTTATTTCTTTTCAATTAATAAAGAGCTACTCTTTGTGTGGCCGCGGAATAGAAAAAAAATTATCGAACTATGTAAATCTTGTCTTGTCGTGTCTTGTGCAATTTATTATTTTCTCTTTCAAATATGTTTCCTTTCCATTAGCCTAACATGCTTCCCAACAAGACATCGGTGGTGCTCCAGTGATAATTTTGAATATTTAAACTCGAGAATAACATGTACATATTGATTGAAACAAGTATTCCCTCCAGCCCACATTCATTGATTTTTTAGCTTTTCTCACACATATTAAGGAATCTATGTTCTTAATATTAATTAACAATAAAATTGATCATATTAACCATTAATATCTCTTTAATTTGTTCATTGAAACTTCGAGGATCTTTACTCATAGGACAACTTTGAAAAAAAGAAATTAATTCTTTCTTGGTATTTAAATAAATTAAGTATTGTGCACCAAAAAAAGAGGTTAAATTTAAGTAAAGTGGACCGGAAGTAGTACCAATTAAAATATAGTAAGAGTGAGTGATTTGAAGACAGTAACTTTTTCAAGAACCATAATACTATAATAACGTATTTGCTCATCAATGATGTAAGTCGTGATGTTACCCCATTTGTTTTCAGTAACATTACACCTAGGAATTAACAACGAACTAGGACAAAACTACCTCCTAGGGTCTAGGAGGCAATTCTCCCCTTAGCCTCATAGATCGGTTAAAATTAAACTGCTTGACAAAAAAGGGATTTCGACCTCAACTTATTTTGAGATACAAGTTTTCCTTTTCGCGTCTAGCATATATGGCTCAATAGAAATAGAGATTACTTTGGTAACAAGAAAAACCTTATACAATCCTTAAATAGAGCTGCATAGTACAACATGGTCAGGGGAAAGCTGGCTAAGATTAAAACATGCAATATCGCCAAGTATATATATAAGTTGGATAAGTCATATTCTAGAAACTTCTTTTGAAAGACTAACTAAATCGTTTAATAGTACTCTATATGTAGATACATTGCCTATCTCAAGCAATCTGTAATTTTGGACACCCATTAGTATATAAATTTTTTATTGGATATCAACTAAACTTATAATGTAGTTTTAAGGATATGTGATTTCACCTAATACCAATTGATAAACATAAAGATTAACAGTATAGATTAACAATGAGATGAAGTAAACCAGTCTTGAAATGTGATTCAACCCTCGAGCTTGAGTGCCCTTGAATGTAAGCTCGTTACAAGATGATTAGGACTCTCTCTATATAGTAGTTGAATCCTATTTATGGTACAATTCTAATTACGGAAACAAATCCTATGATTATCTAAATAACTGCCCTTGATTTGATATGTTCCAAGATTTACACCATGATCTTCAGCTAGTCACAGATATCTCGCCTTTTTGTTATTGTGCTTTGCTCGATGTCTATCTCATTTGGTCTCGATCTCCACTGGACTCGATCTTCAATAGGTATCTCGGTCCTCGAACATAATACCCTATCCTCATACCTTGGTTTGATCCGTTGGGAGGTCGACCTTCAACACAATTCCCTAGACTCGATTAGATAGTAAAATTGGATAGGCCCGATTTTAACCGTATACAGATAGTCCCATCATTTCTTTGAGTGTAACGAGAAGAAATGAATTGAGCCTTGGATTTCTTATTTCGACATGTCATGATGTTATCTTTATGACATAAGCAACAGAAATGGTCGAAACATCCTGTCGGTTCACATACCGAGGCATTAAATGCCTGTCAGGTGCTGTCCGCAATTATTGATTTTAAACCGTCACTTTCTTCCTATAAATTTACTTTCCTTCTCTTTTGTCGAAACTTAACTCTTAATATCCGCCTTGATCTACAAAGCTTTTCACTTCCTTCAAGGTTTTCCGTGTTGCATAATCTCTAGGTTTCGTTATCAACCTTCGCTCAAAACACCAAGCCTCATTCTCTCCTTCCAACTTATAACTTGCAGAGATGGAAAAAATATCCAAAACTATTCTGCAAAAGGAGAGCGCCTCTTTATGTGTAGCCAAATATCAATAAGATCTTTCCTTTTCTCATTCCCTCTAATTATAACAACCTCATTTATTCCAACCTACCCCTATTGTAGCTCTCTCCTCATTTTCACCCATAAATATTTAATTTAATTAATAAAAAAGAAGCATATGCAACCAAAAATTAGTTCCCCATTTTTAGTGTAACCATTGATCGAGACACCCAGTCAACACTCTTCGTGCCTTCTTCCATAATCAATACTTGTTCGACTCTTTTTTTGTATATCTTTAGGTTTATACATACCTATCACAACTACAAAACATAAAAACAGACATGATAAACCTAAATTCTCATCTCCTTTAATGCTAATCTTGTTAAATTTCGATTATAATTTTATGAGAAACTTGGAGTGGGTACTGTTTGAACTTATTAGAAATAGTCTAAGTAGGTTGTACACAAAGTTTGAACTTATTTATTGGAGATTTAGACTAGTTTTATACAAGAATTGCAAGTGAAAATCGTACAAAAATTTCGCCAGCTATGCATATGCACTTTTATACAATATTATACATTTTTATATAAAGAGGTACATTATGTATATGGTTGTATAAAAGTTTATAAATATGTATAATTACAGAGTGAAAATATTCTTGATACATTATGCATATAGGTGTATAAGAAGAATGAGAAGAAGAAAATGTAACGGCCCGGCCGATCGTTTTAGGGGTTACAACTCTACTTTCCCCATCTCTTCTTTCTTCTGAGTTCTTCAGTTGTATTTTATTGTATCATGTTGGTAGATTTGGGTACAGAGTGGTTTTGGACTGAAATGAGGCACTTAGCCTCTTATTTAGAAGCTTAAGTTGGCAAAAAGTCAACCAGATATTAACTTATGTAGAGATGGTCTCGGAATGAAATTCTGAGAGTTGGAGTAGCTTTGTAGGGTCATTTACTGATGGGTTTTTAATTTCTTGGACTTATGCCTCTCATGTTTTGATGATCTAACAAACTTGTCATGAAGAACCAGATAGAGCACCTAGATATACATTTCATGTGAACTAGTCAAAGTCAGAAAATCAGCAACTGGGATGAACGACCACAGGGGGAAACACATCAGGGACCTGGTGAACTGGTCTCTTAGGGTTTTCCGACACAAGCATAAGTCAGTGACTGTACGCAATCAATATAAAGAGGAACACAACAGGGACCTGATCCCTTAGTGTTTTCTAACAGAATTCAAAGTCAAGTACACAGCTGGAACGTAGTAGAAGAAAGTGACTATCTAGCAACTGTCACATAAGAGGAACATAACTAGGACCTGGTCCGTTGGTATGTTCTGATAGAAGTACAAAGTCCACTATCTAGCTGGAACGCAACTGCCCAGAAGTGGTTGAGCAAACACTACTGCAGTCACTTCTCATTGGGAAGAAGCATACACCAAGAGTTGACATCACTATCCATTATACTATCTTTTATGATAAAACAACCTCATGCTAGACACACCATTTCTTGTGCATTCAGTGATATTCTCTCAAGAAACAAAAAAATTCATCCGGCATTGAAGTCACTGGTGTGTCAAGAACAAGAAGACAACTCCACTAAGGATCAGTTTCTTAATGAGTTTATGTACATTCGTAGTTGAGCTGTAATCTTGTTACTTGTTTGTCATTATAATTTCTAGTTTTCTTTCTTAGAAGCATTGTCTTAGAAACAAACCAAAATTTGTAAACTTCTAATTTTATGTTGTGACTAGGGATAGTCATAAGTTTAAATCCTTTGTAACTAGGATAGTTATAAAGTGGCTTGTGGTGGTAGCATCACAAGTTAGTTTGAAGTCTTTGCAATAGGAATTTTACAAAGTGGCTTGTAATAGGAAGATTGCAAGTTAGTAGAGTTAAAAGCCTACAAGAGTAGATCGTGGTTTTTTTATCCCCTTGTGTGGGATTTTTCCACATAGGAAATATCTTGCCTTCTTTACCTTCAGTTTTTACTGCATTCTACGCATCATCTTATAGAGGACCATCTACTCTATAGTTTGGTGGACTCATATAAACTAAGAATTGGTATCAGAGCAGGTTTTTCCTATCAGGCTAACACCTAGAAAGGATCCTCAATGGCTGCTCCACTAAACTTTGTAGAAGGACAATCAACCTATAGACCTCCCAGATTCAATGGTCAATACTATGGCTGGTTGAAGACCTGTATGCATGATTTTATGATGGCAGAAGATTCTGTGTTGTAGGACATCATTTATGATAGTCCACATGTTCTCATGAATAAGTTTGAAGAAACAGAACCATTGATGCCTAAAGGGAGAAGAGATTATAGTGACATTGACGGAAAAACTGTAGAAAAGAACTATTGTGCCAAGAAAATCTTGATGTGTGGCATAGGACCTGATGAGTACAACAGAGTGTCAGCTTGTGATACTACCAAAGAAATATGGGAAGCTTTACAAACTGCACACGAAGGAACTACTTAAGTCAAACAATCTGAGATTGACATGCTCAGCACTGAGTATGAGCTTTTTAGGATGAAGGATGATGAGTCCATACAAGATATACACACCAGATTCACCTCTATCATAAATGAGCTTCACTCACTTGGAGATGTCATTCCCAGAAACAACCTTGTAAGGAAAATCCTCAGTGTTCTACCTGGGTCTTGGGAAAGCAAGGTAAATTCCATCACTGAAGCTAAAGATCTACAAACTCTAACCATGGATGAGTTGACTGGTAATATGAAGACATATGAGATGAAAAAGAAAGAAAGATAGTGAAAGAAGAAAGCCTAAGAAGGAAAAGAACTTGGTGCTTAAGGCTGAAAGGAGTGATTCAAGTGATGAAGATAGTGACATGGCCTATCTCACTAAGAGATTTCAAAAGATGGTTCTAAGAAAAGGTGGTATACCAAAGTGGGGCAGTTCAAGTAAAACAAGGAACAATGATCTATGTCACAGATGTGGAAAGTCAGGGCAATTCATCAAAGACTGCCCACTCACAAAACTGGAGCAACACAAGTAGAATCCTAACAAGGTAGGAAAAAGGAACCTGGTTCTAGATAAAAGATTCAAACGAAAAACTGTTGTAGACAATATCGTTAAGCAGGCTCTTGCTGCTTGGGAAAACTCCTCGAGTGAATCCAAAAGGGAATCAGATGCAGAAAATAGTTCCATGATGGCAGTGGAAATTAAAGCAGCGAGGTATGATTCATTGTTCGCACTGATGGATCATTCAGATGATGATGATGAAGAAAATGAAAACGATGAGGTAAACTTTAGGAATGTTCAGAGAAATCTGAAATCCTATTCTTCTAAGAAGCTAAGGTATTTATCTAATGCCATAATTGATGCCTATTATAGCCTTGAAAATGATAAGGAGATCCTGACCATAGAACTAGGAGAGGCCGAACAATTTAGAGATGATCTAGTAGTCTGTGTGGTGAACTTAAATGAGACCATAGCTAACCTTGAACAAGAAAAAGAAGCCTTGAATAAAAGAATAACTAGTGTGGAAAATGAGAGAGACGATCTGATAGTAGCAGTTGTTGATCTAAAAGAAATAATAGAAGACCTTAACAATGAGAAACACACATTAGAATAAAATGTTGTATCTACTGAAGAGGAAAGGTATGACCTGTTAGTAATATGCACTGATCTAGAGAAAACCATTGAGGGACTCAATAGAGAACATAGGAATGTAAATCTTGGGAAAGGGAAGGAAGTAGCTAGTGAGTCGGACATCGGGCTTGAAAAAGAGTTAACTTTCATGAAAGCTAGTCTCAGCAATGAACTCGAGAGGAATTAGCAACTTCAAAATAAATTTGAGAAAGTAAGAAATGATCTTGAGAAATCTCTAAAATGGACCTGGTCCTCTGATGTTGTCACTACCATGTATCTCAACAACAGTGGAAAAAAGCAGGGCATCGGGTTCCAAAGGGAGAAAACTCCCTACAACCCGCACAGGAAGTATGTCACTGTAACTGATAACTGGCTATGTACCCACAGGGGGAACAATGGGCATTTTAAAGAAAATTACCAAGCCAGGTTTCAGCCTTCTCTGAAAAATAAAGTGTTTACTGGTGGAATGACTACTAACAAAGGACCAGGTACCACTCACAAAAAGCGAATGTTGCCTGTGTGGACTAAGAAATCCCACATTCATCCTTTTTACCATAACAAGGGACCCAAACTAGTTTGGGTTCCTAAATCTAATCCTTGATTTGCATGAGCAGGGAACTGTGAGAGGTAGCGGACTGCGATGGACTATGGATAGTGAATGCTTAAAGCACGCAGCTGAAAACATCATGAATCTCTTCTCACTCAAAGTCCTATAGGAAGGGAATGTATCCTTAAGAAGTAAGAAAAGGGTACATTCTCAGTGAATGAAAAGGTAGATAGGTTCTTTTGGCACTCAAGTGGGATCATGCACTATGTGAATGGCCTAAAAAGTGCATTCACCAATCTGATAGCTCACCCAAGTGGTCTCAGTGGACAAAATAAGCAAGAACATACATTCCAACTAATTATGAATCCCCACAAGCTGGTGGTATGATATGAGTGAATTTGCAACCATGGCATGAAGTATTGGTATATGCAGCCTCTCACCTCTGAGTAAATTAACTTAGCAGGACCTAGCCCGTGGTCTGCCAAACTCAAGTGTCACCTGGACATGAGTTCACAAAATGAAGGAGGAGGGGGAAGAAGGGATCACACAAAATTTCTCCACACTCAAGGACTCCACAACAAAATTGTATTGCAAAAAAAAAAGCAGAATTGGAAAATGCAGCACAGACAATACTCATCAACTATGGGATCACCAAGAAATTCCTGGCAAAAGCAATAAATACTGATCTCTAAGTGTAGAACAGGTGTCGTATCAGGTCCCTCCTGAATCAAAACCCACCATGAGCTGCCAAATAGAGGAAAATGCCATGTTCTCAACAACAGGAAGAATTAGCTTGGGAGGCTCAATGCAAAAAGACGAGCGAAGGAATCCCTCTGGGGTACAATCCATAAAATAAAGCCACAAAGTCTTTAACAAAGGACATGCTAAATGGTAGGAGGTGCTCATGGGGTATTTAACAAGACACTTTCCTTTGCCAAGAAAGAAACGGTGATGATCAATTTGATGAACCAACCCTGTCTTTGGGAAATATCTGAGGCTTCAAATGGGGAGGATGATAGAATGAGTAAAATGAAGGAGACTGGCGAAAGACAATGCAACATCATCCTCCACATCTCACAAAGAACCTGGTATGTCACCTACTACCACTGAAGCCGAAGTAAGAGTAAAAGTTGTATCTACTCATGGCACTACAAAAGTTGTGGAACACAAAGTGGGGGAAAATCGATTAACCTCCACATCTCCCTCTTTAATCAAACTTCTGACTCAAATTAGAAAACCAAAGGCCCCCATCTACATGACAAGTCAATCACTCCTTTTTATTCTAGACTTAGATAAGCATTTAATTTTGTTTTCTCTCTTTTTGTATCTCCACTCCAGAATAGAATCCAAAGTGTAAATCCATAGGAATCCTACTTAATGGCTGCTCTAAAAAATGCTGAGATACCTTAGAGGAACTCAGGACCTGATATTGTGTCACCCCTCAGGTGACCATCTTTTAATCTTGTTAAGTATTATGATGCTAACTATATAGGTTTTTCTATGAAAAAGGAAAGCACTTTCGGAACGGTTCATGTGTCATGGTTCATGCCCCATCCTTTGAGAGACAATGAATCAAGACTCAATGGCCTCATCAACAACTAAAGAAGAGTTTCAAAAAAGGGTCAAGCATATTGAAGGGTGAGATCATCTTCTAATGGTCAAAGTGAAGAAAGGATTGATCTATGGATAGTATTGCAAAACAAAAGACCGAATTCCAGATATCTGCATCAAAGCCTCGAGTAGAGAATATTCTGGGTCAATCTAGGTGAAGATGGGGTCACAAATGAAGAACCCAATTATTTATCAGTTGGCTATGAAAGACAACACCAGGTAAAAGTAGCTAAAGTATTTTCTGACCAAGCCTAACTCACATCAATACCGTTGTAGGCAAACACGCATGACGATCATAGAAGCTAAAGGAACAACCATGAACTGCGAGAGATGAGTTGCTAAAGCCTTTTTCAAAAATTGTTCTGGCATCAGGTTCATGTACCTTAGGTTAGTAGTAATGTGCTTAATTCTACATGCCCTCTCAAAATAAAAAAAAATTCCTTCTCAAAATGAACTCAACTGCCACATTATCCGCCTTTTCAACGTCTGCGTGTCATGTCTTATCTTTCAAATCCTTTTATCCCTCTGCATGGTTATATTTTCCCACAAACCTACCGCCGTTTTCAAAACTATTCAGCACATGTTTCGCTCTCCACTCATAATTATCCTTTCTTCCAATAAAACCTTGTTTCTCTCTCATGGCAAGTCATGAACCTTCGTCTCTAGCTAGGATCTTCTCCTCATCTCTCTCTTTCTCTCTCTACTCGTCTGCCAAGTACTTATATCATGGCGATCAAATAATCGTCTCATTGTCCCACCATTAACATTGTTCCCCCTTCGTTATTATCAACGAAATTATTCCCAGAGCGTCATTGTTTCACGCCTTCTACTACCTTACCCACTTCTGGTTCCTTCTCCACTCCTACACTTTTTCCATTTCTGATAAAACCTGTTTACCATCATTTTGAGAACCCTATGTCTAGTCAATCCTATGATCTCACGAAAGAACACATAGGAGGTTCTACTCCTCAAATGCCAGAAGCCCATGAGGATGATCCTCACCAGTACCTGAACTCCTCCATGTTGAACTTAGTGACTCTCTAAGAGTCACCAGAAAAGGAAGCAACTCATAACATCATGGCTATAGCTGTTGAAAGCCTGATGAATGAAGGAGCTTATCTCTCGTCTAAGTACCAGGGAGAAGAAATTCCATTCCTAGGAAATGTAAGAACCGCAGAACTCCTCGAGTCCTTGGCTCATGAGATATTCTCAAAAAAGCCTTCTGATGAACCTGATTCTCTTCCATGCAAACTCACTCTTGCACCTCATGTTTACTCCAAGCTCTTAGAGTCTTCCTCCAAATCACTCACTATCAGGTCACTACAGTAAAAGAATTTTGAGTCCTCATTTCAGAAAAGTAAGAGGAGTGTCAAGACAAGGAAAAAGAGGAAAATAAACCCAAAGGATCTCATCAAGAATGTGTCAGGAAACCAAATAGACAAAGATGCTTCTAAGGAACCTGGTTCCTCAGTACAACAATCTATGGAAACTCAATAATTTATGGAAAGCCTTCGATGAAACTGTTGAGAAACAGAAAGGGTCATCTGTGAAGTACAACAGCAAGTCTAAACGGAGTCCAACTAAGCTAGTCGTTGTTGATACCCAATTTTTTCCGTATATTTTTTATATGCAAAATACCTTTAAATATATATATATATATATATATATATATATATATATATATATATATATATATATATATATATATATATAAAA
>MU780628.1:0-38951 GCA_026770625.1 Nicotiana glauca
GCCCCACTGGACTCTGTGCGACCTGACTGAGGAGGTCTGAAGGAACGACCTCTGCTGCGCTGGAACTGGCCCCTAAACGGAGCACCGCAGAAGCTACCTGAACCTCGAGGCCTCTTGGCCTCCCTCTCCTCACGCTCCCGACGACGATCTGTCTCAATCTGACGAGCCATATCAACTACCTCCTCAAACGAGGCGGACACAACCCTCTCTCTAGTCATCAAAATGCGAATGGGATAGTTGAGGCCTTCTACGAACCTCCTAATCCTCTCCCAATCAGTCGGGATCATCCAAGTAGCATGCTGAGCTAGCTGCGTAAACCTCAACTCATACTGGGTCACATTCATGTCCCCCTGAACCAACCACTCAAACTGACGATGCAGCTCCTCCCTGCGAGACTGTGGTACATACTTCTCCAGAAAGAGAGCGGAGAACTGCTGCCAAGTAAGGGGCGCTGCTCCAATAGGCCTACGCCTCTCAAACTCCTCCCACAAAGTAAATGCAGGCCCTGAGAACTAGAAAGTAGTAAAAGCTACTCCACTCGACTCCAATATCCTTGCAGTGCGAAGCATACACTAACACTTGTCCAGAAATCCCTGGGCATCCTCGCCCTCTGTACCACTGAACATCGGAGGCTGGAGCCTGTCAAACCTCTTCAGTCGACGCTGCTCGTCATCTGGCATAGCCGGAGCCACAAAATCTGGAGCTGGTGCGACTGGCGCAACTGGGGCAGCCGGTGCAACTGGTGAAACTGGAGCAACTGGGGCAACTGGTGCAACTGGGGCAACTCCCGGTGTCTGCAATCCCCGAACACCCTACTCGGGTGTGCGAGCAGCGGGGGTCTGCTGACCACCCCCGGTCTGAGAAGTAGCTGCTGCAGTAGTGGCTGATACGGCCTGAGCCAGGCAAGTGCAGATGGATAAGATCTGAGCCAAAGCCTCCTGAAGAGCAGGAATCACAATGGGCACTGCCGGTGCCTGAACAGGTGCTGTTGGAGCATCTACAGCTGGAGGCTGGTCCTGAACTTGGGCAGCTGGTGGGTCTGCAGGTGCTTCCTTTACAAGTTCGCCTCGACCACGATCGCGACCACGGCCCCTAGCGGGTGCCAAAGGTGGTCGTCCGCCAAGTCCGGTAGCACGGGTTTTCGCCATCTGCGAGAGAATAGAATGCAGAAATTTAGTTCTCGGACCAACAAAGTCGCACGACAAGAATATTAAGAAAGAGAAGTATTTCCTAAAGGTTCTGTAGCCTCCCGAGGATAGATACAGACGTCTACGTACCGATCCGCGAGACTCTACTAACCGGCTCATGACTCGTGAGGCCTAGTAACCTAGGCTCTGATACCAACTTGTCACGACCCAAACCCGGTCGTGACGGCGCCCAACCATATAGCTAGGCAAGCCTGACCAATTATCACTCACGAACCCAACCTGATAACTCATTACCGACAATTTAAGGGAATTTAACAGTTTAAAAATAATAAACCGATGTTTATAATAAAAAAATACGAAATAGACCAAAATATCCGATGAAACACTCCCAACAAAATCTGGGGTCACGAGTCTAGAGCCTCTAAATAACGGAGTAACAAATATTCAAAAATACATAAGTCTATGCGGAAATAAAACTGAATAAAAGGGAGAAGTTGGGTCCTGCGAACGTCAGGCAGCTACCTCGACAACTTTGATAAAACTCTGGAAGACAGCGATTGCTCAGCTAAGTCTTCGGAATACCTGAATCTTCACACATGGTACATGGAGTAAAGTGAGTACTTCCAACTCAGTGGTAATAGACATATATAATGACTGAAAGTAAGAAATCCCGAAATACCACAATGCAAAGTTGAAACTAACCACTTAGCACATTAAACGATGAAACAACGATAATCAATGATAGATAAACAAATAGATATCAATGCATGAATGCAATGCAATGCACATGACCGCTCCAGCGTAAAGTCCGATCCATTGGGTACCCGCGCTCACTGTGGGGGTTCAGACTCCGAAGGGGCTCCTACAGCTCAAGTGCAATGACATAGTAGCATTCGCTGCGGCGTGCAACCCGGTCCACAATCGGTCCAGTTATATATGCATGCAAGCCACACGGGCACAATCAAGTTTACCATTTTCGGTTCCATTTAACAGGTATTATTGTTTACGTGATTAAAACCTTAGAAGATTTCTAATCATTTCTAGACAGTACTTAACTCAGGACTGATATCATGGAAATATGCTCAATTTCATGGCAACTAATAATCCCTAAGGGATCCAAATAGTTGGCACGCAGCCCAAATATGTTTATAACAATCCAAGTAGGATGTTTACCAGCCAATTTCTAGTCAATAACACAGTATAGACATCACTCGGACGGACTAAGCTATAGTCCCATCCACAAACGATCCCGCACTCACCGTAGAGTACGTGTCTCGCCTCAATACAGCGTCACAATGTGAGATACTAGGGTTTCAAACCCTCAGGTCATCATCTACATCTATTACTCACCTTAAGCCGACCGTAGACTAGTCCGCAATGCCCTTTCCTCTTGAATCAACCTCCTCGCGCGTCGAATCTAGTCAAAACCACAACGAAATACATTACTATATGCTAAAGAAACATAACCCAATCGAAATTACTCGAAAAATACTAAAAATCACGAAGTTGGCAAAACCCGAGCCCCGGGCCCACTTCTCAAAAAAATTCTGAAATTTACATCACTGGATTCCTCGTCTCGCCACGAGTCTATACATATCAAATTTACAAAAATCGAAGTTCATTTTCCCCTCCAAAACTCACATTTAAACTCTCTTGAGTTTTCAAGCCCTAACCTCCATTTTTAACCTTTAAATCCTTGAAATTCAGTGATTAATCAATGTTTTTACACCAAAATAACATATTCCGAGGCTAATAGTTCTTATCTGATGAAGCTCCTTCGATTTCTCCTCAAAATCGCCCAAGAACAACCCTAGTCGAAGTCCTAAATATTTTCTCTTCTTTTAAAAATCGTGAACTACTGTTCACTGAAATCCCTAGTCGTTTTCCGCTTATGCGGTCCAATAACCGCACGTGCGGTCCCGCATACGCGACCATTTGACCGCTTATGCAGTCTCACTTAAAAATCCGTGGGACCGCTTATGCGACTCAGCATCCGCTTTTGCGGTCCTCCATCGACCGCTTCTGCGGTGTATTATCCGCTTATGCGGACCCGCTGAAGCGACCCCCTAGTCCGCTTATGCGGAATTGCCCTGGGCCACGCCTGCCCACTTATGCGACCATCCCGCCGCATCTGCGGAACCGCTTCTGCGACTCCTTTTCCGCAGATGCGGAAACACCAGAAGGCAGAAGTTCAAACCTGCAACATACTTCCAAAATTCCTGTTTAACCACCTGAAATCACACCGAGGCCCCCGAGACCTCAACCAAATTCACCAGCATGGTCTAATACTCCATCCAAACTTGTTCGAATCGTAAAAACACATCCAACAACACAAGAATCATCAAATTACTACGGATTCAAGCCTAAGTTACGCTAAAACTTTCGAAACTTGCATTCGATCAAAAACCCGACCTAAACACCTCCGAATGACCTGAAACTTTTCACGCATATCCAAAATCACCTAACGGAGATACTGCAACTCTCGAAATTCCATTCTGACCCTCGGATAAAAATCTCACCTATCCACCGGAATTCGCTAAAATTCAAACTTAGCCAATTCAAGCTTAATTCTACACCGGACCTCCCAATTCAATTCCGATTGCACTCCTAAGTCAAAAATCATCCCCCGAAGCTAATCGAATTATCAGAGTTCACATCCGAGCCCTTTAACTAAATAGTCAACTTCCAGTTGACTTTTCAAAACAAGCTCCCCTTTAAGAGACTAAGTGTCTCATTTCCAACTAAAACCAATCCAATTCTATCCAACCAACTCAAATACTGATATTGAACCATAGTGAAGCATAATATGAGGGAAACCGGGCGGTAACTCATATGACGACGGGCCGGATCGTCACAGTTTTGGTATTTCGCAGTACAATACTGCGAAATAGGTAAAAAAATAATAATTAAAAACTACTTCGCAGATATACTGCGAATTGCTTTAACGACAAAAATTCCGTTTACCCAATTCGCAGTATAAAATTGCGAAATACCCATTAATGTAACTTTTTTTTAAAACATTAAAAATGTATTTTTTGTACAAAAAATCATTAATTAAGTTTGGGACCCGTAACATATCTAAGTATTAAGGACATTAAATACTTACTGCTTGTTTGGATGGTTGTTACCAGTTGCACTGTATTGTATTGTTAATTACTTTAAATACAATATTTTGATTGTTACTTAAATTTTATTGTATCGTATCGTTAAGTCTGTCGTTACGTAACAACGAAAAATACCACTTTATGGAACGACCAATTTGGCGTTACCTTATTTTTCCTCTCATCTTGTCCTTCCATATTATTAAGTAATTATATTTTATCCTTTACTTTACCGTTTTATATAATAATTCTGCCTTGTACCTTACTTTTTCTTTTTAATATTGCAAGTTTATTCTTCATCTTCTTGGTGCATGACATTATGAAACGACGTAAAATAATACAATCTATCCAAACATTATATACATCAAAATAATACAATACAATACAATACAATACTATACGATACGTTATGAAACAATACATAAAAACCCTCCAAACAAGCTGTTAGAATTCTTTATTCTTTCTCCGCTTATTTTGAATTTGGGTTGGTTCATAAACTCGTCTAATTTGAAAATTTACAAAAATTTTACCAAAAAAACCACCATCAACTATTGTCAACAGCTTAAAAAATCAAACTCCCTCCTCTACTTTGAAAAATTATGATTTCCCCCCTCATTTCTCAATTGATATTTTAAAATACCTATTTTATCCTTTATATTATCGACATTTATCTTTTTCTATTTTTTAAAAATCTTTTACTTGTCATGATTTAAAAAAAAATTATATTTAAGTTATGAACTTACCTATATAATAATAAAATCTCATGTTCAAAATAAAAAATAAAATAAAAAATGGTAATCAAGCATATAATTGTGATGACGTTGAATGTTAAAAAGATGCGCAAAATAAAAATTAAAATAAAATAATTTTTTCCTATCAATAACTTTATTAATAGCTATTAAATTTTAAAAATCTATTTACACAATCGAGAAAAAAGATGCTTTAGAACCTTATAAACATATACTCAATGTGTGTAATATATATTTTTTTTTGGTAACTAGAATTTTATTAAACACCAAATGGATTTTACAAAACCATAGCTAGATACAATCTCTGCTAGCTATCAACTCATCTCAAGACTACTACGTAACAACTTATCTAAAATATATAACTATGCACTATAGCTTTGATTCTAAGGGGGCTCGTACACAACAGATATAGGCAATTTTTTTTGCGATTGAGTCCCAGTTCCTATTTTTTTCAAAGGTCCTTAAATTCCTTTCAATCCATATACTATGCACGCATTCTGTATATATCATTTTGAAGATTTGAGTGGTCTGCAATTTCCCTTTAGCTCTGTTGATCACCCATTGTTGATGTTGCTCCCACTTTATGGCATTGAATCCCTGTATTTGCATCCACTTTGATAATATCTCCTATAGTCTTGTACTAAATTTACATTGCACAAATAGGTGTTCCCTAGTTTCATCAGATTTCTGGCACATGATGCACTTTGTCTACACTTCCATGCACTTTGTTAATAGCTTGCCATGCATATGCAGCCACAGAGTGAATCTGGCCTTTGGTCTTGTAGGGTTGTGGTACATCAAGCACTTCCTGTCATACCCCCTTTTTTTAACCAAACTTTACTTAACCCTCTTAAAAATAATAAAAAGATTTTTTGAAACTCGAAAGGGTTTTCAATTTTGAAAGTGACAAAAATGGTGTTCAAAAGGAAACTATTCAGAGTCGCCACCTGACATTTGATTTTGGTGTGCCAGGTCACCGTTCTTTTTAAAAAATATAATTTTTCCCTTTAAACATTTTAGACTCTAAAACCAAGTCTGCACCAGAGATTCGGGTAAGGGGGTTCATTTGACTCGGGGAGAAAGTATTAGACACTCCCCAAGCTCCGTAACTAGTACAGTCGCACACTTAATCTAGTCGGCTTCTAAAACATTCAAATTGAGGTAAAAACACAGAAAAGCGAAAATAAACACACAAGAGGCTCGAGGTTATCCCCACCTATTTAAAAGAAAAAGAGAAATGAAAATAAAGTAAGAATATTACAAAGTTCTACTTTAGGCCTCCAATTACAAGTACTTCAGGGCATACATCGAAAAATATATACAAATTACGTGGGGCATTCCCCGATAAATTTAACTAAGGGAACGACCTCTCGCCTCGAAATTAAAAGCAAACAAATAGAAAATTCTAAGATTGCTTACCCAAATATTGTCGGCCTAAAGCATGCTCCTAACGAGTAAGTTGTAAAAGTAAAATAAATAAAAGAGTATTAAATAAGAGAAAAATTCAATTCATGCTCAAATTTGATGCATTCCATTTAAACCCAACCCCACGATCCATATTCATTAGTTAAACAATTTCACAGCCAACAAACACTAATAAACCAAGCAAAACATCTGACAGAAGGCAACGAGAAGGTAAAGCCTAAAGGAAACTAAAATACTAATAACTACAAGGTAAAGAAATGTGAATCAAAGCCATTAGGAAGAGTCTTTTAAAGATTACTACCCCGATAAATTTATTCCTAATCCCATAGCAGTGAAATATTGAAACTTACTTTGAATTCAACTAGGAAAATAGCAATGAATTGAATCCAAGAGAAATCAATACTGATAAGCCATGAAGTCATCAACCCAGTTAACAAAACTCAACTTGCACGTGGTATTCTAGAAGTGAACCAAGAACCCCGAAATACTTTTCCTATTAAACCTTATCAATGTGTGCTACTATCACAAGCTGATTTTGACAAATGGGGCAACGAATGTTGGGACACTGAAGAGGAAAACTGGAATGACAGTTGGTGGTGATTCTAGTTCCAAAGCATTTGAATCAACTCCGACAAAATGAACCATTAGTAACACTTCACGACTTTTAGGAACACCTCCAGGCCCAAGAAAAAACAACACTGGTGGTTTGCCTGAAAAAATGCCAACAACAGTAACTAAACGACCTAGTGGTACTAGTGCTGGTTCAGGTACAGCTAAAAAGAGTAGCTCTTCGGCCGCAGATCCTATGAGGCGATCTCTTCCTGAAATAATCCACAGCTAGGTTGACCTCCCCTGGCCCGAACATTTAAAGATCACAAACATATACATAATCCGACTTAGTGAATAGTCACTGGTTTCGACAGAACTTTAGATGAATGAATCCGATGCTATCACCAACAAGAATAGAAGGACAGGATGCAAACCTTAATAGCGAGGCAGTATGTTTTTGAGTTCATTTAAACTTGAGAATACAAAATCCTCACCAAAGTATAACGAGTAAACCAAAGCGAGTTAACATGGCATCTTCGCCTATAAAAGACGATCAGCCAAGCTAATTCTAACAATAATGCGACATGCCTAATCGATTCAAATTATCACACAATCAGATCAAACTTAAACTAAGCATGTTGGAGCCAGGCAAAACAAAAATCAGAGATCGTTTAAATACCAGGAGGCAAGCAAAACACATGTAGTAGGAGACGATTTATACAAATGTGATACTATATGAAAACCATGTCTACTAGCATTCAGATTCCATTACTCGTCTCTAAAACATGTCAACTAAATTCAGAGTTATAAGCCTATTTGGACTCCTAAGCCCCTTACCATATTTAGAATCAGTACCAAAACATAGTAAGAAAATAAAGACGAACCTGGAAATTAAGCTTTCGATTAATTCTGTCGGAATCGATTACAATAGAAGAAGATTTGGTGATGAACTTGAGAACCAAAAACAGCTACTGAAGATCCAGAATCAACAATGAATCAACAGAGCAGGAAACCAGCTCAGGGAAAGCAAATACAAACACCTCGACTGACGAACAAATCTTCAGCACTAAACAACGCTTCAATCGAATTCCATGACGGAAAATGAAAACAGAAACTAAAACTAATTTTTTTTGTATTTCTTGAAAAAAAAAATAAAAATGAAAATGGAAGAATCAGAAGAAACCTCTAGAACCTAATTTCTTCAAATCCGAAATTTTCTCTAATCTTTCTGATTTTCCTCCCTATCTTTGTCTGAAATCCCTCAATATATAGCTCTCTCTCGAAGCTTTTACTTCTTCAACAAGAAATCATGCGTGGCCCCCAAAAAGATCCGAAAATCCTATTTTTTTTAAGAAAAATCAGAAAATGGAAATCTTGGATAAAAATTTAATCCAACGGCTCGCATTTTCCAACATTTATTTCAAGGACTCAGATTTTTTGTTTACACAAAAGAAATAAAAGAAGAAATTTGCGTGAATCAGATTGAAATGATGAGATTTGGTATGAAAGGGATAATGTGGAAGAAGGAGAAGGTGAGAGGGGGGAGGGGACCATGGGACTCATTAAGTGAACTCGCCGGAAAATCGGCGAGTTGGAGGCGGGCAGAAGGCTGGGAAAGGGGTGTGGTGCGGCTGCTTAGGTGTAACGATCCGACCGGTCGTTTTGCGTTCTAGCGCTCCATTCAGTAGTCTGAGGCCATGAGCAACTTCATTTCAAGTATTATGAATTGTACGCATGGTCGGAATTGAATTTCGGAAAGTCCAGAGTTGATTTAGAAAGGAAATTCTTATTTTGGAAGCTTAAAGTTGAAAGAATGAACTAGGATTGGAATTTTGAGTAAACGACCTCGGAATCGGGATCTAAAGGTTCCAGCAGGTTCATATGATGATTTCGGACTTGGGCGTATGCCCGGATTGAAAGAAATTTTATAAGTTTGGCTTATAGTGTATTTCAGGGTTATCGATGCCCGTTTGTAATTTCGAGTCTGTGAATAGCTCCGTATGGTGATTCTGGAGTTAAGGGGCACGATCAAAAGTGAATTCGGAGGTCCGTAGGTCATTTTGGAGACATATTGCTAAAGATAAAAAATTGAAGGTTTTTGAGAAGTTTGACTGGAAGTGGACTTCTTGATATCGGGGTCGGAATCCAATTCTGAAAGTTGGAATAGGTTCGTAATATCGAATACGACTTGTGTGCAAAACCTGAGGTCAATCGGACGTGATTTGTTAGGTTTAAACATCAGAAATAGAAGTTTGAAATCTTAAAGTTCAGTAAGCTTGGATTGAAGGTTGATTTGTGGTTTTGGCATTATATGGTATGATTTGAGGCCTCGAGCAACTCCGTAAGGTGTTTTGGGATTGGTTGGTAAGTTTGGTTGAGATTTCGTGGGCCTCGGGTGGATTCCGGGTGGTTAACGGATCGAAAATGGAAATTTTGGAAGGCTGAGGTTTGTTGGTTGCTTTCATAACCGCATCTGCGATTTTTGGACCGCAGATATGGCACTTCAATCGCAGAAGCGGTTTTGGGCTAGAAGAGAAGGGACCGCAAATGCGGTCATATTTTTGCAGATGCGGGACCGCACCTGTGGTAGAGGCACCACAGAAGCGGAATGGGCGGCGAGGCTGGGACCGCAGATGCGGTACCGCACCTGCGTTGGTGGAGTCGCAGAAGCGGAAGAGGGTCAGCATGGTGAGGACTGCATATTCGGTATTGGAGCTGAACCTGCGGAACCGCAGAAGCGGTTTGGAGGCCGCAAGTGTGGAAGTAGCTAGAGGCAGAGGGGTTGTTTTAAAATTGGGATTTGGCCATTTTCTCTTATATTTTCATGGCTTGGGCGATTTTTGGGGAGCTTCAAGAGGGGATTTTCGTCATCAACGTCAAGGTAAGTCACTCCCATCTATTTTGAGTTAAATACATCAACTAAGTATGGATTTGAGCATTTAAATTGGTATAAATTTGAGGTTTTGGTGGAAAACCTTGAAAATTAGTAATCTTGAAATTTAGCCACAATTTTGGGGATGAAATTAAGTGAAAATTATATAATTGAGTTCGTGAGTTCACGGGTAATATTTATCTTTGAAAATTTTTGGATTCCGGGCACGTGGGCCTGAGGGCATTTGTGTTAACTATTTGATCCGGGTTAGGAATTGCTATAAATTGGATTATAATGAGTACCTTAGCATATATTAATAGATTTACATAATTATTGGCTAGTTTTGGAGCATTGTGCATCGATTCGAGTCTTCGGAAGGGCGTGGAATGCCGGTTATGGACCTCCGGAGCAAGGTGAGTCTACTTTCTAACCTTGTAAGAGAGAATTGTCCCCATAGGTGAAATAATTGACTATGTGCTCTTATTTGTGGGGGCTATGTACGCACGAGTTGACGAGTATCCGTGCGTAGCTACTATTATGCTATTGTCCGGGTAGTCTAGGGCCGAAAAACATGCTATTCTTGGATTATTTACAAACCTATTGATAGCTTGAATTGCTTAAATCACATCAAATAAGTAAATGAATTTCTAAACAGATAAAACTTCACTTTTCTTAAATGAGTAAAAGAGGATTTGTTTTCGTTGGATAATTACTTCGTGTGAACTCCTTGACTGACTATCTGTGTGTGTTTATTTATGGAATGGGCCGAACACCTTGGTAGATTAAATAGATGTATCTGTAGGCGCGCCGTTGGCCCTCAGCAAGTGCACAATTTACATTCCTGTTGGAGTAGGCCATCGACCTCAGCATGATTTACGCATGCTTGTATTGCTGCTAGAACTTATTAAAGTTGTTATTGCCTCTTCATGGCTTGAGAAAATTTGGAAAAAAATGGAAAAGGAATTTGGGAAATTTCCCATAAAAGGAATAATAGTTTACTTGTTTCCTTCTATTTGATAAAAATTATGTTGGTAGTATTTTCGATTTAACGTATTATTGACATCATTATTGGACCACTAGTAAGTGTCGAAGTTGACCATCTCGTCTCTACTTCTTCGAGATTAGGCGAGATAATCATTGAGTACTCGTTGTTTTCGTACTCATACAACACTTCTGTGCATTTTTGTTGCACAGATACATGTAACTCTAGTGGCCTACTTGGCGTAGTAGCATGGTGGATACAGAGACTTAGGTGAGATGCACTTTCCGAGGTGACCCGCAGTAAGTACAGTCTCTTTCAATCATCTGTGTTTATTTTCTGTCTAATATTGTGTTCCAAATAGTTGTTGTACTTTATTTGATTTTTTCTTAGAAATTGCTCATGCACTTGTGACACTGGGTTCTGGGATGGTTTTGAGGTATTTTTTATTAACTGCTTATCATTTAAATTTGATTTGAGAAAATTATCTTTTAAATTTCTAAATTTAAAGGAAAATCTCAAATTTCAAAAGTATTAAAACGAGAATTTGATTAAGTAATTTGGTTGGCTTGCCTGACAGTAGTGACTGGCGCCATCACGATCCTTAGTAGATTTTGGGTCGTGACAACATGGTAACAGAGAACTAGGTTCCTAGGGTCTCACGAGTCATGAGTAAGTCTAGTAAAGTCTCGGGGATCAGTACGGAGACGTCTGTACTTATCCTCGGGAGGCTGCAGAGTTGTTAGGAGTACTTCCCTTCTCGATTCCATATCATGCGATTTGATCCTTGGGGGCGTATGCCTTTAATTCATTCCCACTCAATCTTATGTGACGCAAAGCGCTTGTTATAAATCGAGAATTGAAGAATCATAATGGTACTACGGATGTGGTGCAGGATGTTTCTCCCGTGTAGCTGATTGGATTATTATCGCCGCCTTATGGAAGGACATTTTAATGTTTTAGCTCAGTAACGGTACTTCTAAGGGCTCTGAAGCTAGAAACAAGTTGCCATGATGCTTATGAACGATTGTTTCACAATAGTGATATGATGGTAGGATGTTGCCCACGTGTCAGGGCAGTCAATGACTTGGAGGGAGGTTTACTCAGAGCATAATCAAAGATCCAGTATTTTATTCCCGACAGGGGAAAAGCAATCGGACTAAGGATGGTCAGATGTGGTTGGTGGAAGTAATGAGACTTGGTATTTGCAAGCATGGTGGAGCTTTCTTCTATGATGGGGTGTCGTTGCCAAAATTTAACGTACTAAGTTTGTCGGTGTTATGATATGCTACAATTTGCCTTTGGGGAAATATATTGTGAAATATTATTGGAGATACAACTGTCAGATATCGCAGTGTGTGGTGGTTCAGGATTGAATCAGTATTTCTAATGTTGACAGTTCGATAAAGATGACCTTCGAAAAGGTTTAAAGTTAGCAGCAATTGTGGGTTCAAGTGCCATGAAGATAGATTTTATTTAAGACAGCCACTAAATATCAAAAGACGAGGAAGAACGTATGGGAAGCGTCAGTTAGTGTTCAAAAATTATAGAAAGGCCAGGTATATGAAGCGAAGGTCGAGTAGTCGATTAAGGGGATGAGTTCTGCCAAAGTGGGAGTGTCACGACCCAAACTCCGCACTGATCGTGATGACGCCTCTCGTGAAGACGAGGCCAGCAAACTAACCCAACTCATCTTTTCCACAAATAGTGAAACTTAAATAAACAACTTAAATATGACTTAATAACATTAATTAGTGAAAATTCAACCCAACACAGCCCTAATCGGGGTGTCACAAGTCACGAGCATCTATTAGAATGTAAATCCACTACAAGGTCTAAAATATACAAAACCTGAATTATAAAAAAAAGAGAGAAATATGGTGCTGCGAACGCTGACAGTTACCTCCTTAACTCATATAACTCTGCCTCTGATCGACCCAAACCCGCTACCGGGTGAATATATACCTGCATCTGCACACGAGGTGCAGGGAGTAAAGTGAGTACTCCAACGCAGTGTTTAATAAAGATAAATAACAACTAAGCAGTAAGAAATGACGTAAAGCCAACCATCATGCTGTATAGAAGAAGGGTACAATCTTTTGAGAAAACAGTAAGGCTCCAAAATATTTAGAAATATCTTGGCTCAGTTTAAAGCTCTTTTGAAAGTAATCTTTTCAAAAGTTACGAGAAATGATTTCAAAATAGTTAGTGCTGATAAGCACAGAAAATATGCCCCTCAGGCACAATTACCACAGTATAACAGGTAAAAAAGCAAGTAAATATGCAAGATAAGCACATAAAAGCTCGCCCCTCGGGCAATATCTCAAAATAGTGACAGCCCCTCGGGTTCAATATCAATCGCTCAGAATAGTATCAGCCCCTCGGACTCAGTATCAGTATCAGAAGAGTATCATCGCAACAAACTCAGTATCAGTCACTAAGAACAGTATCAGCCTCTCGGGCTTAGTATCATATCACATGGGGTACCCACACTCACTGTGGGTGTGCAGACTCCGGAGGGGCCCCTTATGGCCCAAGCGCTATATCAACATAAGGCCTGAAAGCCTTCTCACATCACACTCGAGTACTGAAAGCCTCCTCACATAACACTCGAGGCCTAAAAGCCTCATCACATATCACTCGAGGCCTGAAAGCCTCATCACATAACACTCGAGGACTGGAAGCCTCCTCACACAACACTCGAAGCCCGAAAGCCTCCTCACATCACTCACAATGCCTGAAAGCCTCCTCACGTCACTCCAGCCACCTCGTGGTATATAAATGTATCTCAGGCCCTCGGCCTTACTCGGTCCAGAAAACATCATAAGCCACTCGGGCATCAATAAAATAGTAGTACTCAGCCCAAACAACAGTGAAAATATCAATTAAGTCTCAAATTTCAATTAAAGTGGCTGAATTTGTAAAAATAATATAATCAACAGGACTGAGTTCAAGTAATTTATCAAATAGTGAGGAAAGAGTGATAAAAATCCACGAAGGACTCAAGTAGTCGGCATGAAGCCCAAAATGTGGCAAGAAACCCAAATCATGTTGATAATAAACATATCTCAGTTAAATGCATGGCAAAATATTAAGCAGGACGGACCAAGTCACAATCCCTAGTAGTAAATAAACCTGCGCTCGTCATAAGGTGCGTGTTTTACCTCAACATAGCACTACGTTGTGCAAATCCGGGATTTCAAACCCTCAGGATATCATTTACAATCATTACTCACCTCGAACAGGCAAAATCTCAATCTCGCGACACCTTTGCTCCTTAAATCGGCCTCCACGCACGTCAAATATGGCCAAAACCACAACAAATACGTCATAATATGCCAAAGGAACAATACCCAATCGAAAACAATCGAAAAATGTTAAAAATCCCGAAAGTTGCATAACCCGAGCCCCGGGCCCACTTCTTGAAATTCAGAAAATTTTACATCATCGGATTCCTTATCTCGCCACGAGTCTTTACATATAAAGAATACCAAAATCGGAGTCCAAATGACCCCACAATTCCCAATTTTTTGCCATCTTAAGTTTCAAGCCTTAAACCACCATTTTTGTCCATTAATTTCTTACGTTTTCAGCTCTAATCCATGTATTTACACCATAAAATCATGTTTTAAGTCTAAGAATCCACACCTGATCAAAACCCCTTTAAATCCCTCTTAAAAATCGTCCATAATTCTCCAAGTCCGAGTTAAAAATGAGAAACCCTTCAAAATTCGTGAAGAAGACCAACTAAATATTCTGCCCAGTCATTACCGCTTCTACGGTCAAAATTTTGCTTCTGCGACTACCGCTTCTACGGTTCCTCCCTCCGCTTCTACGGAAAATATCTTAACACTCAGGCCGTATCTGCTGTCCAAAAGAAGCATTTGCGACTCCGCATATGCGGTCAAGCCTGACCTTGCCCTTTTTCGCTTCTGCGGTAAACATGTCGCATATGCGATACCGCACCTGCGACCCCTTTTCCGCTGGTGCGGAAATACCAACAACAACAGAAATTCTTCAACATCACAAGTCCAAAACTCCCCTATCGCCATCCGAAATCACCCCGAGACCCCCGGGACCTCAACCAAAAGCACCAACACCTTCTATAACATCATTCAAACTTGTTCCAATCATTAAAACACCTCAAACAATCAAAACCATCAAATTACATCGAATTCAAGCCAAGTTCTTCTAAAACTTCCGAAACACGTATTCAATCAAAAACCCAACCAAATAACCTCCGAATGACCTAAAATTTAACGCACACATCCCAAATCACTTAAGAAGCTATAGCAACTCTCAGAATTCCATTTTGAGCCTCAGATCAAAATCTCATCTATCTACCGGAATTCGCCAAAATACTAACTTCGCCAATTTAAGCCTAATTCTTCACCGGACCTCCAAAATCACTTCCGATCATGCTCCTAAGTCACAAATCATCCCCTAAAGCTAATCAAATCATCGGAATTTATATCCGAGCCTTCTAACATATAAGTCAACATCCGATTGATTTTTCCAAACTAAGCCTTCATTAAAGAGACTAAGTGTCTCATTTCCTCCAAAAATCAATCCAAGCGAACTCGATCACACAAGAACCTGATAATGAAGCATAAAGAAACAGAAAATGGGGGAAACAGAGCGGTAACTCATGAGACAACGGGTCGGGTCGTCACATCCTCCCCAACTTAAAGAAACGCTCATCCTCGAGCGTACCCAGAGTTGCTCTAGAAGCCAACCAATAGCTGAATAACTTTACCATGCATATACCCGAGGGTGATCCGACGTCACCCTATCTCATATAGGTCCGATAAAACATTGCAATTGAAATTTCACTACCCAGTCTGGCCCATAAGCTATAGAACCACATTTCACTTCCGAAATCACACACAAGGTTAAAACCTCACATCTATACTCTGAATAGTCCCGAACCAGCTGTAATAACCCATACCTGCAACCTCAGGTGCAATTATATGATATACTACATAACTCAATCACTCGAAATTATAACTTCTACTCATTGTAGCTGCATATAACAACCGAATATCGATAAGAACCCTCTTATCAACTAAAGTCTCATTCCAACACTTTCACACACTGCCAATGATAAAAAAAACACGCAATAAATCATAATCATTCCTCAGGTCAACCATTTATGAAGTCACTTCCCTTTTTGGCTAATACCACAACAGATTTCCGAGCTGAACCTCGAATCCAACATACCCCTCTAGTGACATTTCGCGCACTGATAAGAAATGGTATGAACATACTCAAATCATGGAAATGACCCAAACGAAAGAGTTGTACCTCAAGCTCCTCAATACCATTACAACACAAAGCTGAGACCCTGTCTCACACCATAGAAATAGAACACATGAATCTACCCTGAATTGTCATATCTCCATGTAGCCTCGCTATCATGCGCGATCCAATCCAAACACCGCTACACATGAAACACCCCAAGTGACTATGCTCAAAATTCGACAACCATGCTCAATTGATTCCGGAACCAAAGAAAATCATTATACCCACGATGAAACAAATAACATACACCATGCAAGCCCGATAGAACATAATCGGTATGTTATTCATCGAGCAACTCCCAATTACTCTTTCGGCTCGACTTTTCACTATGAAACCCCAATACCGCACCATATGTGCCCATAACCAACTATTCATAATGTCTCGCAACACAAAAAGGAAACTCACAGGTCTCCCAGATCAATAGCAAGCTCAATAATGATCGAATCAACCTACCCCTCAACAATACAATTCGGGGCCAACCAAGCCGACTCAAGCTAGAACATGCATCCACATTGGCCTACCAACGAACTCATTATCAAGGAAGCCTGAAGCTACTCCTTCCACTACTAGAACTCCTACTAGAGCCATACGATATGGTGCCCGACACCAAATCAACACCGAAATCCATAACCTCACCCGACAACATGCCCGACCACAATAAACGTATCCGAAAAGTCCCTCAACACCGGAACTGAATCAATGGGAGAAACCTATACAGTGACATCCATCACGAAGGCCTAATTAAGAAAGGCAATCCTTCCCAGCCGTCTGCTGGGTCTTTGGAATATAAACCACTCTGCTAGAACACAATCCGATGCATCTTGCCACTCAACCAGTGGCATTTCTTGCATAGCCCATATCATAATAGTCCAAAATAACCCACCACTGAGACAACCAGTCTATGCCCCAATATCATATCCAAAATCTAACTTACCAAGCAAAGAAAGATCCACTCGGGCTTTCAAATCCCCAGTAGTTGCTAAACAGTGTCGACACACACGATCTACAACCACATAATAGTCTAAATATGAGAACTTCCGTCTCCATAAACAGTGTCGACACACACGATCTACAACCACATAATAGTCTAAATATGAGAACTTCCGTCTCCACATCCACACGACACATGAATCATCATATACAATCTTAATTTTGCCGTCCGAACATGTGCACACCTTTAATACCCAATTTTCCACGATAAATACTCTCAAATTTCCATGTGCCACCAAGCAAACCCGAAAACTACCAGTTGATCCCACCAGAAAGTGCTGCAATACTACCAAAGTATCATCAGTTTAATCACATTACCCTTTTTCCGAGACATATACTCTCGTCAAATCACTTCCAATTAGCACTACCATTTCCTTAATCATATGAGGCTACCTGCTGCCCCTCAGAGTTTTATGAATTCCCTTTCAGAACTAAATTGTAACCCATCTAGTCAAGAACTTCCATTGATCCCATCTAGAAGAAAATCATTACACATCCCGTGCCTCTCACACTCATAGAAAATACACATGTCCAACCACGGTAGAAATCAACAAGAATTATCCCAACTCCATTTGCACAAACTAAATAGCCAGGACTGAATCCTTCTATTTAGAGCAAGCTAAGCAAGCCATCAAAAAGCAAGAGCATTGCTGCAAAAATACTTGTAAGAACCTTACCTCAAACACATACAAGGAGTTAACCATATCCTTACCATACTGATTCGGTCTATTGTCAAGCTACTCCATCTATCTAAATTTTCTTCCGATCATCATCAACTTAATATTCCCTCTTGCTGTAGCACCACAATGCCTCAACCCAAGCTTACCACATGAGACACAAGCATAAGACCACACTGTCTAAGACCTATAAGCCGCTTAATACTCTCTCAAATATTCCTAAAAACACCACATTCCAGAATACTTTACTCTGAACAAATTCCTGTGAATCTAAATTTATTACCTTTACTTTTCAGATACTGATACATAGAATCCCACAGTTAACATAAAAATACCACAAGTCTTGACCTCTTCCAATGAAAACACAGTCTCTAACCACATGCACAACCTTAAGATACCCGATTGTTCTCTGTAGAATCTTGAGCACATTAGAACAATTCTCGAAAGTCATCCACTCTTATTTGAACTGCAAATTACCTGACCTATCGAACAGAACCACTCATGCCTCATTGGCATCTGATGCCACAAAACGAGATCCTCATCCCAATACAACCAAGCAACTTCCTGCTCTATGCATTGAGCATTCTTTACCAACAACAACTCTAGAGGTTCCGTGATTCTCATACCCTATGAAGCATAATATAACCTTTTCCAATATTTTCCTTTTCTCAAGCCATAGCTAATTCACTCCCATGACTCAAAATGGAATCAACATAGCACCTAACCGTGCAATCAACTGCTCACAGTAGACTCCCCTACTTGGCTCGAAGCCATAGATCAAGATACGCTTAATAACTCATAATACTTTTACTCTATTGATGCCACAATACCATAGTGATATTAAACTCAAATAATTTATAAGTTTGTGAAAATACAGATCATCTAGTACTGTAAATCTTCTACAAATCCCGCATTCATCCTCGCAATAGTTAAGCCCACTCTCTTAAGCGACCCGAAATTTCAAATTTCAACACGTACTTTTCACTTACACATGAGATCTTCAATCATACACATACGAATCATACCACCTGCTTCGCCTTAATCTAACATTTCTGCATACCTTCCACCGTCATACACATTACAAAGTCATTTAGTCTTCCTGGGTCTAAACTCATACCGCCACATGAAATGCACTTTACTCCTCAAATAGGAGACATGAAACGACTCTTCATGAGCCCATAACTCAGGCTACACATCAAATCACAAAAGAAATCGAACACTTAATAGTTTATCTATTATCCAGCAGATTTCCTCGTCACTACCAAGTCATATAGGTACATCTCATAGTACTAACATACTCATCACATAATTATCCAACCACCATTCCTACAAATAGGGATAATATCGAACGTTCAAAAAACTTACTCACAAAGTTAGCACCTCGGTGCTTAAGCCATAGACAAAGATCTGGCCTCAAGTCCTCCATACTAGCCAAACATAACTCACAGAGATTACATCTTGCCCCTCGATCAGGGAAACAAAAGCCATCAAGGTACATCTGATACCAAGAGCTCATACGTGCATACGAACATGTGGAATGAATTTCAAGAGTTACTCCTCTAGCTGAATCAAAGGACGCACGATAAGAATTTAAGAATATAAAGTTTTCCTAAAGGTTCAACAACCTCTCGAGGATAAATACAGACGTCTCTGTACCGATCCGCGAGACTCTACTAAACCTGCTCATGACTCATAAGACCTAGTAACCTAGGCTCCGATTCAAACTTTTCACGATCCAAACCCCGCAATGGTCGTGATAACGCCTCACGTGAAGACGAGGCCAGCCAACTAACCCAACTCGTCTTTTCAAAAATAGTTAAACATAAATAAACAACTTAAATATGACTTAATAACATTAATTAGCGGAAATGCAAACCAACACAACCCTAATTGGGGTGTCACAAGTCAAGAACATCTATCAGAATATAAATCCACTATAAGGTCTAAAATATACAAAACTAGAATGATGAAAAAAATAGAGAAACATGGTGCTGCGAACGCTGACAGTCAACTCCTTAGCTCATATAACTCTGCCTCTAATCGGCCCAAACCCGCTACCGGGTGAATAGATACCTGCATATGCACATGAGGTGCATGGAGTAAGGTGAGTACTCCAACTTAATGAATAATAAAGGTAAATAACAACTGAGCAGTACGAAATCACGTAAAGCCAACCATCATGTTATATAGAAATGGGGTACAAACCTTTGAGAAAACAGTAAGGCTGCGAAATCTTTGGAAATATCTTGGCTTAGTTTCAAGATCTTTTGAAAGTAATCTTTTCAGCAGTTATAAAAAATGATTTCAAAACAGTTAGTTCTCATAAGCATAGAAAATCTGCCCCTCGGGCACAATTACCACATTATAATAGGTAAAAAGGCAAGTAAATATGCAATATGAGCATATAATAGCTCGCCCCTCGGGAAATATCTCAAAATAGTGCCATCCCCTCAGGCTCAATATCAATCGCTCAGAATAGTATCAACCCCTTGGGCTCAGTATTAGTATCAGCCCCGCGGGCTCAGTATCAGTCACTCAGATTAATATCAGCCCCTCGGGATCAATATCATATCACATGGGTACCTGTGCTCACTGTGGGCGTGCAGACTCCGGAGAGGCCCCTTACGGCCCAAGCGCTATATCAACATAAGGCCAAAAAGCCTTCTCACATCACACTCGAGGCCTGAAAGCCTCCTCATATAACACTCGAGGCCTGAAAGCCTCCTCATATATCACTGGAGGTTTGAAAGCCTCTTTGCATAGCACTCGAGGCCTGAAAGCCTCCACACATAACACTCGAGGCCTGAAAGCCTCCTCACATCACTCACAAGGCCTAAAAGCCTCCTCACGTCACTCCAGCCACATCGTGGTATATAAATGTATCTCAGGCCCTCGACCTCACTCGGTCAAGAAAACATTATAAGCCCCTCGGACATCAATAAAATAGTAGTGCTCAGCCCAAACAACAATGAAAATATCAATTAAGTCTCAAAATTTAACTAAAGTGGCTAAGTTTGTAAAAATAGTATAATCAACTGGACTGAGTTCAAGTAATTTATCAAATAGTGAGGAAAAAGTGATAAAAATCCATGAAGGACTCAAGTAGTCGGCATGAAGCCTAAAATATGGAAAGAATCCCAAATCATGTTGATAACAAATATATCTTAGTTAAATACGTGGTAAAATATCAAGCGGGATGGACCAAGTCACAATCCCCTGTAGTAAATAACCCTGCACTCATCATAAGGCATATGTTTCACCTCAACATAGCACTACGTTGTGCAAATCTGGGGTTTCAAACCCTCAGGATATTATTTACAATCATTACTCACCTTGAACCGGCGAAATCTCTAGCTCGCTATGCCTTTGCTCCTTAAATCGGCCTCCACGTGCGTCAAATCTGACCAGAACCACAACAAATACGTCACAATATGCCAAAGGAATAATACCCAATCAAAAACAATCAAAAAATATTAAAAATCCAGAAATTTGCAAAACCTAAGCCCCGCCCATTTCTCGAAATTCAGAAAATTTTACATCATCGGATTCCTTATCTCGCCACGATTATTTACATATAAAGAATACCAAAATCAGAGTCCAAATGACCCCACAATTCGCAATTTTTGCTCTCTTAAGTTTCAAGCCCTAAACCACCATTTTTGTCCATTAATTTCTTATGTTTTCAGCTCTCATCCATGTATTTACACCATAACATCATGTTTTAAGTCCAAGAATCCATACCTGATCAAAACCCATTGAAATCCCTCTTAAAAATCGTCCACAATTCCCCAAGTCCGAGTTAAAAATGAGAAACCCTTCAAAATTCGCGAAGAAGACCAATTAAATATTCTGCCCAGTCATTACCGCTTCTGCGATCAAAATTTTGCTTCTACGACTACCGTTTCTGTGGTTCCTCCCTCCACTTCTGCGGAAAATATCTTAACACCTCAGGCCGTATGTGCTGTCCAAAAGTCGCATCTGCGACTCCGCAGATGCAGTCACCACCCCGCATCTACGGTCAAGCCTGACCTTGCCCTTTTCCGCTTCTTCGGTAAACATGCCACATATGCGATACCTCACCTGCGACCCCTTGGAAATACCATCAACAGTAGAAATTCTGCAACATCACAAGTCCAAAACTCCCCGATCGCCATCCGAAATCACCCCAGGCCCCCGCGACCTCAACCAAAAGCACCAACACCTTCTATAACATCATTCAAAATTGTTCCAATTGTTAAAACACCTAAAAAAACATCAAAACTATTAAATTACATCGAATTCAAGCCTAAGTTCTTCTAAAACTTCCGAAACACGCATTCGATCAAAAACCCAACCAAATCACTTGCGAATGACTTGAAATTTTATACACACATTCCAAATCACTTAAGAAGCTACAACAACTCTCGAAATTCTATTCTGACCCTCGGATCAAAATCTCGCCTATCAACCGGAATTCTCCAAAATACTAACTTTGCCAATTCAAGCCTAATTCTACACCGGACCTCCAAAATCACTTCCGATCACGCTCCTAAGTCACAAATCATCCCCCGAAGCTAACCGAATTATCAAAATTCATATCTGAGCCTTCTAACACATAAGTCAACATCCGGTTAACTTTTCCAAACTAAGCCTTCCTTAAAGAGACTAAGTGTCTTATTTCCTTCAAAAATCAATCCAAGCCAACTCGATTATACAAGACCCTGATAATGAAGCATAAAGAATCAGAAAATGGGGGGAAACAGAGCGGTAACTCATGAGACGACAGGTCGGGTCGTCATAGAGAGAGTGGCAAAGTTGCAAATGGGCTTTGTAGTGGGATTATCACATACCTTTAGGAGAGTTTGGAGTGATTCGAGTTAGTGCTTGGTTATTGGGGTCCATGAATCTAATTTGAAGTAGGGGTTCTTGTGCGGCAGGAGATTTTAATATAACGGAAAGGAGCCGCTTAAATGAAGAAGGATGCAACATAACTTTGAATTGGAAGGATGTTTCCGCACATTTAAATGATGTCCATAAGGGGTAAATGGACCTGTGCAGCTGGAGAGTGAGCTCAGATTCAGGATGTGTTATTGATGTCGTAGTGATTGTACCCCGTGCAACAGCGTTGGAAGATGCCAAGGAGAGCTTTCTATAGGTGGGTTACCCAAGTGAGCAGGTTATCGGTCGTATGGTTGGCGAGGCTTCTACGAAGAATTCTATCGGTTATATAATAAAGAGATCAGTTGTGCAAATGTGTTTGTTGAGTCACAATATAAGAAGGGGGATGTTACAGAAAGATTTTGAGAACTTTGGCTGTTGATTGCATAAGGTTATGTCAATAAGAGATAAATATAATGCGTGAATTCCAAAATTGTAAAATAATGACTTCATGCTAAGTGGGAGAGTCCTACCGCTTATGACTAGGTTGCATAGTTAACTACTTGCGAGATTTTTGGCTATTAGCATATCGATGGGCTATTTCAGCTACGGAAAAGGACCATAAATGGTAATTTGAGCAAAAGAAGTATCAAAAGTGTTCTATCGTTAGCCTTATTGGCCCATGTTCAGACTTGGAGGAAGATTCAAGATTTTTCTTTGTATAGATATGGGTTCCAATGGAAGTGATTCAACGGGTTCTTCCCCAAGAGGGTATTCATGTGATGGAAGACTCATGGAGTTGATTATATTCGGGGCCAAGTCAGAGTGGGTGGCTCTCAACGACGGTCATGATAAATTCACAAGATGAGGTGTGATGCCTAATGATTTCGAGCATATAGTCATGGGTAAGAATCAAGCTTGTTAGCTACCTATCAGAAGAGGCACAGAATGTTCTGTGATGTTTTGGCTTGCGATGTAGCAATTTGGAGGTATGAAAACCATTCATGGGATTTTAGACAGTATGGTCTCGTGGTTCAAGGTCATTCGGGGTGAGTGCGAATAGAGTGTGGTAGGTCTTGAATGGAGTTGTTATTATTTCTAAGGCAATTAAGGTAAATTGAAAGAAGATAGGTTGGTTAACCTTAGCTTAGTTGGCATATTGGGAGTGGAGAACAACTCTTTCAGCATGATTAGGTTATGCAAGTGATTTGTGGCAGTATGTGTGAGGCCTGTCGACCACCGTAATTGATATTATTCAGAAGCATTATATTGTTATGGCTTGTTATGTGGGAGCAGATTCTGGAAAGGTTATGGTGCCTTAGACCACTACCTAGATGTTTACATATTCTACGGTTATAAGAATTTTCATGTGTGTTGCTATATTTCTCCTGAAGTGAGTTCAGTGAAAAGTTTTTATATGATGAAGTGTTGACCTATTACCGTAGTGATTGTACCCTGTACAACAGTGTTGGAAGATGCCAGGGAGAGCTTTCTATGGGTGGGTTACCCAAGTGAGTAGGTTAGCGGTCGCGTGATTGGCAAGGCTTCTACGAAGAATTCTATCGGTTATATAACAAAGAGATCAGTTGTGCAAATGTGTTTGATGAGTCAGAATATAAGAATATGGTGTTATAGAAAGATTTCAAGAACTTTGGCAGTTGATTGCGTAAGGTTATGTCAATAAGTTATAAATAGGACGGGTGAATTCCAGATTTGTAGAATAATGACTTCATGCTAAGTGGGAGAGTCCTACCACTTATGACTGCGTTGCATAGCTAACTACTTGCAAGATTTTTGGTTATTAGCATATCGATAGGCTATTTCAGCTACGTGAAAGGACCCTAAGTGGTAATTTGAGCAAAGGAAGTATCAAAGGTGGGCTATCGTTGGCCTTATTGGCCCATGTTCAGACTTCAAGGAAGATTCAGGATTTTGCTTTGTATAGATATGGGTTCCAAGGGTAGAGATTCAGCGGGTTCTTCCCCAAGAGGGTATTCATGTGATGGAAGGCTCATGGAGTTGATTATATTCGGGGCCAAGTCAGAGAGAGTGGCGCTCGATGATGGCCATGGTAAATTACAAAGATGAGGTGTGATGCCTAATGATTTCGAGCATATAGTCATGGGTAAGAATCAAGCTTGTTAGCTGCCTATGAGAAGAGGCATAGAATGTTCTATGACGTTTTAGCTTGCGATGTAGCAATTGGGAGGTGTGAAAACCGTTCGTGATATTTGAGACAGTATGGCCTCGTAGTTCAAGGTCACTCGGGGTGAGTACGGATAGAGTGGGGTAGGTGTTGAATGGAGTTGTTATTGTTTCTCAGGCAATTAGGGTAAATCTAAAGAAGATAGGTTGGTTAGCCTTAGCTTAGTTGGCATATTGGTGGTGGAGAGCAGCTGTTTTAGCATGATTAAGTTATGAAAGTGATTTGTGGTAGTACGTGTGAGGCCTGTCGGCCGCCGTAATTGATATTATTCAGAAGCATTCTTCTGTTATAGCTTGTTATGTGGGAGCGGATTTCGAAAAGGCTATGGAGCCTTAGACCACTACCTAGATGTTTGCATATTCTACGGTTATAAGAATTTGCCTGTGTGTTACTATGTTTCTCCTGAAGTGAGTTCAGTGAAACGCTTTTATATGATGAAGTGTTGACCTATTAATGGTTCCGGAGTTATGATAAGAATCATGTTCTATCGTACATTGGAATGTCAGCTGTAGTGAGTAGTATGGAATTTGAAGTGAGAATCAAGGTTGCAGTTTGGTGCGGACAAGGATGTCACAAGCTCGGATGAGCATGAAAGGAGTTTCGATGTTTAAAGTAAGTTGGTATTGTCTTCAGTGTCACTTGAGATCGGGTTTTTAAGAAGGGCTTGTATCGTTGTGAGTTATTCTTGATCGATTTTCGTTGGTACGACCGATGGTTGGGATGTACGGACCTGTTATGAATTTCGAAAGGTGGGAGCGCGTCCCATAGGAAGATTGTAGAAGTATGGCATGTGGTCACTCGATTGATTAAAGATTTAAACCAAGTATGAGGATGGTGGTAATACCATTTATTCGGGAAATTATGCATGGAAGGCACTCTGGTTATTGGGTTATGGAGTGTGGAGGTTCGCTCCAGCTATGGGGGCTGATCTTATGTGATATGAGCAGAAATGAGGGTTATTATGGACCTTGGAAAGGTTATTGGCCTAGTCAGTGCAATCAGAATCGGCTTGAGGTTGGTGGATGGATTCAAATGTGAATATGGGCTATATATCAGGCCAAACTTGGTCATTTCAGCAATGCACTCCTTATGAAGGAGTAGTCAGGGTGTTATTTCGTTGCTAGATATTTCATGTAGTGATGCATTTCATCGTGTGAGTTGTGAGACGGCTTGAGAAATTGCTTATGTGTTGAGGATCCACATAGAAATGATGTTATATGAGCCAAATAGCCCTTGAGATTCGATTGTATGACTCACCTCGGTTGTGCTTAATTTTTGTAGCTTGTAGTGATATATGTCCCTTTAGGGATGGTATTATGTACCTAGTGTGCTTGTGACTGAAATTTAATATTTTATCGTAATAAGCAAATTCAGCTCGATATGCAATCTCCTTATGCGAGATCTATGTGTGGATCGAGTGGCACACCGCCATGGGTATGTTATTTGGATCGGGTTACGCGCCCCAATAGTGTGATGTTGATTATAGTTTTTCTATATGCTATTTTTGTATGTTTCGCTTCCTATTTTCTATCGAAAATCCGTATTAGTGCGGGAGTTAGGTAATTCCTTCTAGAGTTCATTTTCCTTTTGTATCACGTTCAAATTGGTGGCCTATTGGCACATGGTAGCATCATACGAGACTTTTGATGATGTCTGGGGTGGCTTATTTCCTGAGCAGTTGCATCAGATGAGATGAGATCCCTTGATCTAGGATCAGTGCAATCCGACTAAATGAAGTATATTATGGAGATAAGACCATTATTTGGTTTATAATGAGGTGATGGTTTTTGTTAAGGGTATAGACCTAATAATTTGTTGACTCGGCAGTTGATTATGAATTTCTGCACATCTCTTTTGTCGTGGCAGTATTATAAAGGTTAGAGTAAGACCTGTGTATGTCATGTGGTGCAATGAGAGCATCAGATTAGTAGGATTTTGACTAAGTTGATCAGAAAATGGTTATTATAGTCCGATGAGTAAAGTGATGCTAGGTGTGAACTCATCAAAGTTATGCAGCCATGTTTGGGTACAACGTGTAGTAATTAATATGGTGATCTTATGGTGGAAACAGGCCGGGCATAGAATTTCGGATGTTGGAATTGGGATTTAAGGCGTATCTGTTTGAACAAAAGAGAATATCTTCAGAATTGATCGAGTTAATATGCTCAACTGACTTGTGGTAGCACAGGGAGGTGAATGAGACGTTAAACATCGATTCAGACCAGTCCAGTGTAGTTCTCAGCACGTTCGAGGACGAACGTAGGTTTAAGTGGGAGAGAATGTAATGACCCGACCGGTCATTTTGAGTTCTAGCGCTCCATTTAGGAGTCTGAGACCTTGAGCAGCTTCATTTCAAGTATTATGACTTGTACGCGTGGTTTGAATTGAATTTTGGGAAGTCCAGAGTTGATTTGGAAAGAGAATTCTTATTTTAGAAGCTTAAAGTTGAAATGATGAAGTAGGATTGGAATATTGAGTAAACGACCTCGGAATCGGGATCTTAAGGTTCCAGCAGGTTTGTATGATGATTTCAGACTTTGGCGTATGCCCCGATTGGGTTTTGGATGACCCGGGAGCGTTTTTGCTCCTATTGTAGAAAGTAGCATTTTAAAAGAAATTTCGTAAGTTTGGCTTATAATGTATTTCAGTGTTATCAATGCCCGTTTGGGATTCCGAGTTTGTGAAGAGCTCCGTATGGTGATTCTGGAGTTGGGAGAGCAATCGGAAGTGAATTTGGAGGTCCGTAGGTCATTTTGGAGCCTTTTGGCTAAAGATAGAAAATTGAAGGTTTTTGAGATGTATGATCGAAAGTGAACTTTTTGCTATTGCGGTCGGAATCCGATTCCAAAAGTTGGAGTAGGTCCGTATTATCGAATACGACTTGTGCGCAAAATTGAGGTCAATCGGACGTGAGTTGATAGGTTTAAACATCAGAACTAGAAGTTTGAAATATTAAAGTTCATTAAGCTTGGATTGGAGGTTGATTCGTTGTTTTGGCATTGTTTGGTATGATTTGAGGCCTCGAAAAAGTCTGTAACGTGTTTTGGGATTGGTTAGTAAGTTTGGTTGAGGCCCCGGGGGCCTTTAGTAGATTTCAAGTGGTTAACGGATCGAAAATGAAAATTTTGGAAGGTTGAGGTTTGCTGGTTACTGTCATAACCACATTTGCGGTTTTTGGACCGCAGATGCTGGACCGCGGACGCGCAGAAGCGGAATGGGATGGCTAGGCTGGGACCGCAGATGCGGTCATTTTTTCGAAGATGCGGGACTGCCCCTGTGGTGGTGGAGTCGCAGAAGCGGAAGAGGGGCAGCATGGTGAGGACCGCAGATGCAGTATTGGAACCACACCTGCAGATCCACAGAAGCAGTCTGGAGGCCGCAAGTGCGGTAGTAGCTGGAGGCAGAGGGGTTGTTTTAAAATCGGGATTTGGCCATTTTCTCTTATATTTTCATGGCTTGGGCGATATTTGGGGAGCTTCAAGAGGGTATTTTCATCATCAACGTCAAGGTAAGTCACTCCTACCTATTTTGAGTTAAATACATCAACTAAGTATGGATTTGAGCATTTAAATTAGTATAAATTTGAGGTTTTGGTGAAAAACCTAGAAAATTAGTAATCTTGGAATTTAGCCACGATTTTGGGGATGAAATTAAGAGAAAATCATATAATTGAGTTCGTGAGTTCATGGGCAATCTTTATCTTCGAAAATTTTTAGATTCCGGGCATGTGGGCCCGAGGGCATTTTTGTCAACTTTTCGATCGGCGTTAGGAATTGCTATAAATTGGATTATAATGAGTACCTTAGCATATATTAATGGATTTACATAATTATTGGCTAGTTTTGGAGCATTATGCATCGATTCGAGTCTTCGGAAAGGCGTGGAATGCCAGTTATAGATCTTCAGAGCGAGGTGAGTCTCCTTTCTAACCTTGTAAGAGGGAATTGTCCCCATAGGTCAAATAATTAACTATGTGCTCCTATTTGTGGGGGCTACGTACACACGAGGTGACGAGAGTCCGTCTGTAGCTACTATTATGCTATTGTCCGAGTAGTCTAGGACCCAAAAGCATGCTATTCTTGGATTATTTACGAACCTATTGATAGCTTGAATTGCTTAAATCACATTGAATTAGTAAATAAATTTCTATATAGATAAAACTTCAATTTTCTTAAATGGGTAAAAAAGGATTTGTTTTCCTTGGATAATTACTCTGTGTGAACTCCTTGACTGGCTGTCTGTGTTTGTATATTTATGGAACGGGCTGAACGCCTCGGCAGATTAAGTAGATGCATCTATATGCGCGCTGTCGACCCTCGGCAAGTGCACAGTTTATATACCTGTTGGAGCGCGCCGTTGACCTCGGCATGATCTGCGCATGCTTGTATTGCTGCTAGAAATTATTAAAGTTGTTATTGCCTCTTCATGGCTTGAGAATATTTGGAAAATAATGGAAAAGGGAATTTGGGAAATTTCCCATAAAAGGAATAATAGTTTACTTATTTCCTTCTATTTGATAAAAATCACGTTGGTAGAAAGTCACGATTTAATGTATTATTGACATCATTATGGGACCGCTAGTAAGTGTCAAAGTTGACCATCTTGTCTCTACTTCTTCGAGATTAGGCGGGATACTTATTGAGTGCACGTTGTTTTCGTACTCATACTATATTTCTGTGCATTTTTGTTGCACAGGTACATGTAACTCTAGTGGCCTACTGGGCGTTGCAGCATGGTGGATACGAAGACTTAGGTGAGCTACACTTCCCGAGGCGACCCGCAGTCAGTAGAGTCTCTTTCAATCATCTGTATTTATTTTCTGTCCAATATTGTATTCCGGGCAGTTGTTGTACTTTATTTAATTTTTTCTTAGAAATTGCTCATGCACTTGTGACACCGGGTTCTGGGATGATTTTGAGGTATTTTGTATTAATTGCTTATCATTTAAATTTGATTTGAAAAAAATAATCTTTTAAATTTCTAAATTTGAAGGAAAATCCCAGATTTCAAAAGTGTTAAAACGAGAATTTGATTAAGTAATTTGGTTGGCTTGCATGACAGTAGTGTCTGGCGCCATCACGATCCTTAGTGTATTTTGGGTCGTGACATTAGGTCTTGAAGATTATGGCTGGGGTTTGTTTAATATCTGATTTTTATATGGTGGTGGGGATAGAGGTGGGCCGTTGGATTAATTGGGATGGAGGGTTAGGATTAAAACAAAGAGTGAGGCGGGTCAAGCGGACTGGATGCGGGTCGGGCGGACTTGGTAAGGGGTCAGCTGGGTCTTGGCACTGTTGGGCTCAGGTTTGGCCCAATTTGTTCTTTTTTTTAAGACATGATTAGCCCTAAAACTCATTCTTCTTTTTTCTTTTCTTTCATTTTTCATTTTTTTAAACAAAAGACTAACAAAATACTAATTAATCTTAACTAAACTAAATCTATATTAAAAGTTGAATTTTATATATATATATATATATATATATATATATATATATATATTGTATTTTTCCAAAGATTATATTAAAGTAAAAATAGAAAAGATAGCAAAATTAGACTAACGTCACTATAAGAAAGACTAGTGATATTCAATTGTATTAAAATATAAAAATATTTGTATAACATGCGAAATATTATAAAATCGAAACTATTTTTGTGTTTTCAAATTTATGTTCTTTAAAAACTAAAAATAAAATTAATAATAAAATAAATCCCATAGAAATAAACTCAAATAAATATCCTAAGAACACTAGGACTATTAAAGGTGATTCTAACACGCATGTCAAAAATTACATGTCTACACTTCCATGGAACTCTAGGTCTATCTTGTAGGAGCTGAAGATAGAAGTTTCTAATTAAGCTGTAATGACCTGACCGATCGTTTTGAGCTTTTGCGCGCCGTTCAGCAGTTTAAGGCCATGAGCAGCTTCATTTCAGGTATTATGACTTGTACGTGTGGTCAAAATTGAATTTCGGGAAGTTCGGAGTTGATTTGGAAAGAGAATTCTCATTTCAGAAGCTTTAAGTTGAAGGATTTAGCTATGATTAGATTTTTGAGTAAACGACCTCGGAATCAGGATTCGAAGGTTCTAGTATGTTCGTATGATGATTTCGGACTTGGGCGTATGACCGGATCGAGTTTTAGATAACCCGGGAGCATTTTGGCGCCTATTGTGGAAGTAAGCATTTTGGAAGAAATTTCATAAGTTTGGGTTGAAGAGTATTTCAGTGTATCGTCCATTTGGGATTCCGAGTGTGGGAGTAGCTCCGTATGGTGATTTTGGATTGGGAGCGAGATCAGAAGTGAATTCGGAGGTCTGTGAGCATTTTAGAGTCGTTTGGCTAAAGATAGAAATTTGAAGGTTTTTAAGAAGTTTGATCGGAAGTGGACTTTTTGATATCATGGTCGTAATCCAATTTCAAAAGTTAGAGTAGGTCTGTAATGTTGAAAATGACTTGCATGCAAAATTTGAGGTCAATTGGACGTGATTTGATATGTTTAAACATCGAAAGTAAAAGTTTGAAATTATAAAGTTCATAAAGCTTGGATTGGAGGTCGATTCATGATTTTAGCATTGTTTGAGGTGATTTGAGGCTTCGAGCAAGTTCGTGTTATGTTTTTGGACTTGTGAGGGTGTTTGGTTTGGAGCCCCGGGGGCTCAGGTGAGATTCGGTATAGCTCGGAGTGATTTGCTAAGAAATAGGATTGCTGGTGCTGGTATGATCACAATTGCGACATCGCAATTGCGAGGTTCTGTTCGCATTTGCAAACTTGGGCAACTGGGGGATTGTTCGCATTTGCCACAATTGGGTCGTTTTAGCGAGGCCAGAAGGGTTCGCATTTGCGAAACCCTTATTGCATTTGAGAAATGGGACAAATCAGTCAGGGGTCGCATTTGCGATGGAGTCATCGCATTTGCGAAGCTCGCATTTGCGATTTTCTTGTCACAAATGCGACGATGGCTAGAGGGGAGAAGGCTTTGCATTTGCGAGGTTTTTGTCGCAATTGCGACCCTCGCATTTTCGAACCTGGTGTCGCAAATGTTACATCAGAGGCCTGTGTCCAGCTATTAATTTCGAGACTTAGACCATTTAGCTCATTTTCTTCATCCTCTTAGGCGATTTTTGGAGCTTTTGGAAGAGGGCCTTCACCTAGCACTTTGAGGTAAGTAATTTCTACACAACATGAGTTAAATGCATAGATTATAGGTAGATTAACATGTGAAAATTAGGGAAAATCAAGGGTTCTAGATGAAAAACCTAGAATTTGGTAAAAACAATATTTAACCAATTTGTTAGAGGATGGAGTAAAAATCATATATTCTTGATCCTAAGGTTATGGATAATGACTTTCTTCAAAAATTTTCGAAATCCGGGCACGTGGGCCCGGGGGTGAATTTTAGGAATCTTGCATTTAGGGTTGGAAAATTTGTTTAATAATTAGAATATGAAGTTTTGAGCATGTATTGACTAGTTCTTAAACTATTTGAATAGTTTTGGATCGCTCGGCTCCGAATTGGAGGTTTGAGCGCGTTCTTGAATCGGAATATAGGCTTCGGAGAGAGGTGAGTCTCCTTTCTAACCTTGTAAGAGAGAATTATCTCCATAGGTGAGTTAATTGGTTATGCCTTCTAGTTGTGGGGTCTACGTACACACGAGGTGAAGAGAGTCCGTGCGTAGATACTTTTATGCTATTGTCCGGGTAGTCTAGGACCCAAAAATATGCTATACTTGGATTAATTGTAAACTTATTGACAGCTCGAATTGCTTAAATCACGTCGAATCGGTAAATGAATTTCAAAAAGGGATTAAACTTCTCTTTCTTAAATTGTTAAAAGAGAAGTGGCTTTTATTTGGATAAATTCTTGATTGGCTATCTGAGCATGTTTTCTATTTGTAGTTGCGTCACATGTATTATTCGCGAGTAGGGTAATTTTTTATTTTATGTTGATCGCGTCGCATGGATAGTTCGCGAGCGAGATAATAGATGCATCTATGGTTCGCACCGTTCGACCCTCGGCAGTACATAGTTTATTTTCTGTTGGATCGGGCCATACGCCTCGGCATGATTTGCGCATGCTTGTATTGCTTTCCTTGAGGTTATTTAAGGTTGATATTTGCTCTCCCCGACTTGAGATAATTGGAAACTAATGGGTTATGAACCCAGAGACCCTTAATATAGAAAGGAACTTTCACCTGTTCGTGATTTACTTGAAGTTACTGTCATTTTTAACAAATCCATGATTATTCGCATTAATAATCTATCATTATTGGACCACTAGTAAGTGTCGAAGTCGACCTCTCGTCTCTACTTCTTCGAGATTAGACGGGATACTCATTGGGTACACGTTGTTTTCATACTCATACTACACTTCTGTGAATTTTTGTTGCACAGTCATATGCATCTCTAGTGGCCTAGTGAGTATAGCAACTTAGTTGACACAGAGACTAGGTGAGCTGTATTTCCTCGAGATGACCCGCATCTAGTATAGTCTCTCTCAGGATTTTATTTATTTTTTGTCCAATTATATTCTGGACAACTATTGTACTTTATTTGATTTTTCTTAGAAATTACTCATGCACTTGTGGCACCGGGTTCTGAGATGATTTTGAAGTAGTTCCTATTAATTGTTTTATCATTTAATTTGGATTGAAGAGATTATCTTTTACTTATAAAAATAGAGGAAAATCATAGATTTCAAGAGTATTAAAACGAAAATTTAATTAAGTAATTTGGTTGGCTTGCCTGACGGTGGTGTCCGACGCCATCACGAACCTTAGTAGATTTTGGGTCGTGACATAAGCTTTGCCCATGTTTGTTATTACATTGAGTCACCTCTAAAGTTTTTCTTGCTTCCAGTATTTTCCGTATAATCCAACAAGCCTATTGTGGCACATGAATACTTCCAAATGATTGGACTTTTATGTAGTAAGAGTGCATTCACAGTATCCAAAGTTTATCTTGTTTATTTGTTAGATCCCAGAATGTTTTAGCAATGGTAGCCTTGTTCCAGCAAATGAAGATTAGTGATGTTCAATCCTCCATAACTTCTAAATGTACATACTTTGTCCCCAACAACTAATATTTTTCTTGTGATTGAGATGTAACCAGATCATATAACTCCTATAGTGTGCTCCAATAATTTTAAGAACTTTAGATGGTAGGGTAAACAATTCCGACCAATAATCATGGATCCCAAAGATGACAGATTGAATAAGCTGAATACTTCCTGCATATGATAATTTTTTTGATGTCTTGGAAGAGATACTATCTATGATTTTAGTAATGAGGTGTTGCTACTGTATAAGTGATATCTTCTTTGTAGACAGTGGAATGCCAAGATATTTGAATGGCAAATCCCCACATGTAATCCCAATTGTTGCAAAATCTTTCCTCTTTCAACATGTGTGACACCCCCAAAATATACTGAACTCTTTCCTCAAATTGCTCGTAGTCTAGAAACTTTAGAGAACTGAGTGAAGAACCTGTTCAAAACAGTCACGGAGGAGAGATCACCTCTAGCAAATAACAGTAGATCGTCTGCAAAACATAGGTGAGTGATACCTAACTTTGCACATCTAGGATGGTGCTGGAACTCTTTTTCATTAGATAGCCCTTTAAGCAACCTACTAAGGTATTCCATGGAGATAGCAAAATAAAAGGGTGATATGGGGTTACCTTGTCTTAGCCCTCTAGGAACATTAAATGGGGCCGTTGGTTCCCTATTGAACATAACATAATAGTTTACTGTTTTCACACATTCCATCACCCATGATATGAATTACCCAGGGAAGCTTAATTCCATCATGACCTTCTCCAGATATATCCATTCTACAGAATCATAAGCATTCTGAAGTCTATCTTAATCATGCACCTGGGCGAAATATATTTTCTGTTGTATCCCTTGACCAATTCATATGCCAATATTAGGTTGTTTCCTATTATCCTTCCCGGGATAAAGCCAACTTGAGCTTCACACACAATATAAGCTATAACTTTCTGTAGTCTTATTGCTAGTATCTTTAATATCAGCTTGTACAATACAGTGCAGCAAGCTATAGGCCTGTATTCCTTAACTGTTTCAGGATTGGAATTCTTAGGGACTAGTGTAATGGCTGTACAATTGATGGCTTTGTACATCTCTCCCATGATGAAGGAATCCAGTACAACTCCTATTATCTCCTCTTCAATTATCTTCCAAGACTGTTTAAAAAACACAGCATTAAAACCATCTATTCCCGGTGCTTGTCATCTCCAATAGCTTCCAGTGACTCCATGATTTCTTGTTCAGTTACAGGTTCACAGAGTTCCAATCTTTGCTGATAGTTTAGCTTAGGCCCTCTCCTCATCACTAACTTGTTTATGGTCGGCAGCATCTGAGCATTTTAATTATACTAAAGTCTTATTATTATTAAAAGTTAAGGTAAAGTTTATAAGAAACTCACTAGAGATTATCTATTTACAATTGTAAAAATGTAAGCTAAATATATACTTAATGCGTGTCATATTAAAATAAAAATCATAAAATATGGTATATTTTTGTGACAACTTATAGAAAGACTACACTATTTATAATTTTAATAAATTTTAAATATAATTTATCATAAGATATAATACAATTCAAATTATAGGTAGAATCATTAAAAATATCATATAAAAATGAATTACATAGAGAAGGGAATAAAAAATGACAAGGACAAAACATATATTATATAGAACAAAGGAGGAAAAATAATAATTATTGTTCAAAGTTGAGGGGAGAGTTTAATTTTTAAAACAAAACTAGGGATGTAATTGATTGCCACACCTCCTCTTTCCTACACCCCGAAGAGTATAAGAGAGTTTTTTCCAACTTAAAGTGACAATCGAAATAGAATTGTTTATTCATTAAATTCAGAGTCGCCACTTGGGATAATTTTATGGTGTCCCAAGGCACCGGTTCAAATCCCGAATCGAGAAAATGATTGACTTTGTTTTATAGTCCACGAACACAGAAATCCAGGTAAGGAATTCTGTTAACCCGAGAGAAGGTGTTAGGCATTCCTGGATTTCGTGGTTCTAGCACGGTTGCTCAACTGTTATAATTGGCCTAATTATCTGATTTTAAAATACCTTTAAACCTATGTGCATTTTAACTTTGAACTGCTTTTAACTATTATGAGAAAGATTTCAACGTCATCTAAAATACATCTTTGGACCGCCCCACATGAAATGCACCCGCAGTCCGAGGCACATTTTATTTAACGTTGTTAAGATTTGTATTTGGGTCACATGAATGCACACCCGAGTTTAGGAAGGTAATTTTAAATTACGCGCCTAAAGCAACTACGCATTTTTAACTTTGCGAGGGCCATGAAAATTCAACTAAATGGCACGTCTCGATTTTTAAGGATTAAAATATTAATTAAGCGAGTGCCATGCATTTTAAGGTTTTGTTCGGCACAACACACCTCGATTTATTCTAATCAAAAAATTTCTAAATTAGTTCATGAGGGCCATAAACTATGTCTTTTGGCTAATATGACACACCTCAACCCCTTTTTAAAAGTCCAATTAATTTAAGGGAAAGCCTAATGGAGTTCAAATTACCTTCTATGCTAAAGTTTCAATTTAATTCATTAGACAGCGAGCTAACAGTAAGCCAAAGAATGCTAGTTTTGCAATAGTCCAAGCTGGGCCCAAAAGAGAGCCCAAGCTTGAGAATGGACCAGCTTCAACAAACATTGAGACTCAAGTTCGACTCCCCACACGGCAAAAAGTCAAGGCATTCGAATTCGAATTTACAAATCAAATTGTTTTAAGAAAATCAAAACAATTACTGATTGTCCTTTAACCATATACTAGAACACATCTATCGTTACTTTCCTTTTATGCAGAAGATACAATTTAAGCATCAACTCATTTTTGTTATCTAGCATCTAATGCCATCACAATTTTAAGCATGCATAACCTCCAAGTGACAGAAAATGAAAGAGATCTATATTCTATACTACTAACAGGAGGTCATACTTCAGCCGTCATTGGGCAAAGCTAAAAATCAGAAATTTACACCAAACGAACCACTGATTCCAGCTGGACTAGCACAGATTTAATGTAACGACCCGATCGGTCGTTTTGGGTTCTAGTGCTCCATTAAGCAATCTGAAGCCATGAGTAGCTTCATTTCAAGTATTATGACTTGTACGCATGGTCGGAATTGAATTTCGGGAAGTCCAGAGTTCATTTAGAAAGAGAATTCTTATTTTGGAAGCTTAAAATTGAAAGAATGAACTAGCATTGGAATTTTAAGTAAACGACCTCGAAATTGGGATCTGAAGGTTCCAACAGGTTTGTATAATGATTTCGGACTTGGGCGTATGCCCTGATCGGGTTTTGGATGACTCGGGAGCGTTTTGGCGCCTATTGTAGAAAGTAGCATTTTGAAAGAAATTTCATAAGTTTGGCTTATAGTGAATTTTAGTGTTATCGACGCCCATTTGGGATTCCGAGTCTGTGAATATCTCCGTATGGTGATTCTGGAGTTGGGAGCGCGATCGGAAGTGAATTCGGAGATCCGTTGCTCATTTTGGAGCTATTTTGCTAAAGATAGAAAATTGAAGGTTTTTGAGAAGTTTGATCGGAAGTGGAAATTTTAATATCGGGGTCGGAATCCGATTCCAAAATTTAGAGTAGGTCCGTAATGTCGAATACGACTTGTGCGCAAAATTTGAGGTCAATCGGACGTGATTTGATAGGTTTAAACATCGGAAATAGAAGTTTGAAATTTTAAAGTTCATTAAGTTTGGATTGGAGGTCAATTCATGATTTTAGCGTTATTTGATGTGATTTGAGGCATCGAGCAAGTCCGTAATGTGTTTCGGGATTGGTTGGCAGGTTTGGTTGAGGTCTCGGGGGCCTTGGGTGGATTTCGATTGATTAACGGATCGAAATTTGGAATTTTTGGACAGCTGAAGGGTCTGGTTGCTGGTATTTTTGCTTCTGCGGTGGGTTAACCGCAAAAGCGGATTTTTAGTCATGGCTCTAGGACCGCAGATACAGTCAAGATTCCGCAGAAGCGAAAGAGGGGCATCTGGAGAGGACCGCAGATATGGTCAATGTTCGGTAGAAGCGGAACAGATGTGCTGCAGAAGTGAAAAAGGGAGGCCTAGTGGAAGCCGCAGAAGCGGCAGAATGTCCGCAAAAGCGGGATCGCGGAAGCAGAAGTTCTTCCGCGGAAGCGAAAGTAGCTGGAGGTAGAATGGTTGTTTTAAAAATCAGATTTGGCCATTATCACTCATATTTTCATGGCTTGGGCCATTTTGGGGGAGCTTCAAGAGGGGATTTTCATCATCAACGTCAATGTGAGTCACTCCCAACTATTTTGAGTTAATTACATCAACTAAGTATGTATTTGAGAATTTAAATTAGTATAAATTTGAGGTTTTGGTGGAAAACCTAGAAAATTAGTAATCTTGGAATTTAGCCACGATTTTGGGGATAAAATTAAGAGAAAATTATATAATTAAGTTCGTGAGTTCATAGGTAATCTTTATTTTCGAAATTTTTTAGATTCCGAGCATGTGTGTCCGAGGGAATTTTTGTCAACTTTTCATTGGATTATAATGAGTACCTTAGCATATATTAATGGATTTACATAATTATTGGCTAGTTTTGGAGCGTTGTGCATCGATTCAAGTCTTCGAAAGGGCGTGGAATGCCGGTTATGGACCTTCGGAGCGAGGCGAGTCTCCTTTCTAATCTTGCAAGAGGGAATTGTCCCCATAGGTGAAATAATTGACTATGTGCTCCTATTTGTGGGGGCTACGTACGTACGAGGTTACTAAAGTCGTTGCGTAGCTACTATTATGCTATTGTCCGGGTAGTCTAGGACCCAAAAGCATGCTATTCTTGGATTATTTGCGAACCTATTGATAGGTTGAACTGCTTAAACCACATCGAATTACAACAACAACAACAAACCCAGTTTGATCCCAACAGGTGGGGTCTAGGGAGGGTAGTCTGTACGCAGACCTTACCACTACCTAATGCAGGTAGAGAGACTGTTTCCAATAGACCCTCGGTTCAGGAAGGACAAGAAGAAAAGGGGGGGGGGGGGGGAA